>JAFJYH010000323.1:0-51690 GCA_017365405.1 Cadophora malorum | reverse complement strand
CCAGTGCCTGCATGGGCGACACCGCATTCAAGCAGCACGAGAGTTCCTCACACCCAGGGAAAGCTGGTGGACGGTAGATCTCTACCTTTCAGGTATGTGCCATCATTCGAGTCGAAGGTACCACTAATTGACGCGATTTTGCAGATGCCAACCATGATCTCCAGACCGCCCTGATCGAGGAGTACGCGAACGAAAAGCCGCCGAGTGCTGGTGAAATCTACTGCAAGATACACAAATACACACAAGAGCGAGATCTTTACTCCGAGGGCAGGTGGCGGAGTCGTCTGTCCAAAAATGACACTCGATGTCTGAAGCAGCTCTCCCGTCATTCAGACCTCAAGGCGGCATTCGATGATCTCCTAGATCTACCTGGGCTCTGGGGGGATATGAGGATCAGTACGCTGAACAAACTGATCAGCATGGGGTGCAAAGAGGTGAGTCTGGCGCCGACTGGCATACCTGACCTGCTAAGAGAACAGAACGCTATACACTATTTGAAGGGCATCAAAGATGTCTGGTCCCGGATCTTCCGTCATGAGAAACAAGCGATGCGAATGCTCGACACTGCCACAGTGAAGGCCGTTGAGCTCACTTCTCCCAAACATTCCAAAGTGGACGCGGAGATGCTCCATGGCCGGCTGGTCAATGGCCAGATCTTTGCCGCCTTCAACCTCCAGGACCGCGAGCTGATCTGGGGCGAGTTGAGCAAGATCGCCGGCCTCATCACTTCATTTCTTTCTTTCTTCGCGGATATCAACTACCTGCATGCTCGCGCGTACGGTATGAGGCATCTGGTTGAGCCGTCTCCCACACAAACGTTGTGCAGTGCCCTAGATGCCATATACTTTGGCGCCCCGGAGGACTGGGATCTCGCGTACCGGTCGCTTTGGCTTTACACAATGCAGAACGCCACCGACTTGCCTCCTCCAACGGAGCTTCCATCGGAGGAGACCAAGACGAAGAAAAAACGCCTGGCCAAGCCGCGGCCTGGAAAAGTGGACGAAGTGGCGTTGTCCAACTTCGCTGCTCTCGCCATCCGACTGGGGTTTAAGTCTGACCAAATCTCGGCGTTGAGCCAGCGATCGGCGGATCGGGAGATCGCGCGTGCTGCCTTGTTAAATGCACGGAAATCGGACCACTACGAATACACGGACGCCACTCTTGAGTCTAACGTGGAGCAGATCGTAAGGTTATTTGACACTGCCACATCTGTCCAAGTGGAGCAGGTGTGTCCGGCCTTTGTCAGCGATGATCCTGAGGCTTCAGGTGTCCGATGTGGGTTCCCAGATGATAAGGCACATACGCGGGATGCCGCCTCCCTTACTATAGCCAACCTCCACATAGAGGTGACCGGGCAAGGCGAAAGTATCACGTCCTTTTTTGTGCGCAGATCTGTTTACTTTGCATTCTTTGGTAGACCAAGTGGGACTCGTACTGGTGCGCGCTCTCACCCGTCTCCTCCCCGAGATCCTAGTTTTGGAGAAGTGGAATCTTCGCCATTGCAACAGTCGCGTCCGAACCACGCATCAAACACAAGCGGAGGGGTACATGGAGGCCCAGAACACGAGGCTGCTGGTCAGGAGAGGAGTGCATTGGAGCAAGAGAGATCAACCCGGTTGGAACACGCGGCACAGGACGGAGAGGAGCAAGAAAGAATGGAGATAGAAGTTTGGAAGCCAAACAGACAAGAACAAGAGAGACAAGCACTGGACGATGCCCACAATGCACAAGATGGGAACGCCTCTTCGCAGGCAAGAGCGATAGATCAGAGGCGAGGCACGTTCATTGATCTTCAGAATCTCATAGCGGATGGGCTTGCTAGCACTTCTCGTGGCCCAGCTACCGAGGACATGGACGCGTTTGTTCAAGATCTGGTTGGCACAGCCAACGCAAGTACCCATAGTGACAGGCAAGAGCTTCACCAGGCTCCGGACGAACAGTTGCAGGTATTGGCTGCGCCCTCTACAGTACGCATTGAGTTCAAAATTGACGAGCGAGGCATTTGGAGGACCGTTCGAAGCCTTTTAGTTGACATTTCTGACCCGTCCGAAGTGGAACGGGTGGCGAAGAAGTACATGAGGAAGGGAATACGGCCGTTTGACAGCTCAGGCAACGTGCTAGTCCCAAGAACATGTTTTCAAGCAGCCACTGCCGACGGGTCAAACACTATCTTCCTTGTCCCTGAGAATAGCATTAAGGTTAAGAACCAGCTTGTGGTGCCCGCATCTAAGGTAATGCCTGAGCGGGAGCTTCCTCCGGGGAATAGGCAGAATAAAGCTCGTCACTAGTGAAGGGGAGAGGAGGACTGTATTATGTTTCTTGGTTCTTGTTGGTCATGCGTTTGTCCAGTTCCGAGTAGATACTTCGAACAAAAATACTTGGATTAAATGATTAAACCATCTACCATGCATACTTGTGAAATGAACTGTCGTAAGATGGGTTGTGTTGTGGTTTTAACCCTGATGATGATGGAGATTAGCGTTTGCACCAGGGGTAAAGGCGCACACAATGATCCTCCATCCAGAAAGGGCTCGAATGTGGAAAATGGGGAACCAGTTGCATTATTTGTCTCACAAGGAACAAATTTGCTCGTTGCCTTGTCATGAAAATAAGCACATTCACTATAGCACTTGTGAAGGCTAGGCCACATGGGCCAGGACGGTTGGGGTGCCAGCCCATGATGCTGGGTGGCACAATTGGGCTAACTCTGGATGCGTGCCAGCCCAGTTGGGCCAGCACGGTTTTCGGGTTGGCACGTACGGGCCATCCCCTACAGTGGGCCAGCCTTAATAAAGGGCTGGCCTGGTCGTGCTGGCACGGTCAGGGTGCTGCCCCGACTGGGCCAGCCCGTAATGTGTGCTCGACCAGGTGTGCCGCCCAGCATCATGGGCTAGCACCCCACTCCCCCTAACTCAGAGGCAACAGGAGGAGCGGATCGTTGCGTTAGTTTAATTTAGATTGGGTTCCGTTGTTGACGTGATTTGAATTAGGCTACAGAAATGTTTTTTAGATGGTATCAACTGATACCCAGTCGGATCAGTACTCAACACTGTGAACTTTCTCATTCTTCGCCGACACGACTTCGCCTTTTCGCACTGAGTAAAGATCAATTTCCTCGTATACCGGAAGTCTTCTTCGCTGTGCCTTGCTGTACAAATTGTTCTAGGTGATGGGATCTGATTCACACAAACAGGCTGATTCTTACCGGTTCAGATGACATCTAGGCTTTGTTTGAAGATGAGTCGCTCAGACCAACCCGCTTTATCCTGTTCGCGTCAGCGCTCAGCAGAAAATAGTAACTGCGCTTTATCATTTGACGTACCGTTCGTGATGTCTCGAACCACGATCATCTCCTTCAAGAGATTGTCATAGCCCTCATTACATTCTTCAGACCTGCAACGTCGAACAATGGGCCCGTCCATCCCGAGATACGCTTCATCGCGGCATATTTCAGGCGAGCCAACTCGGTCGCATCTGAATATCTTCGAACACTATGCCCAGGATAGACCCAAGCTCTTCTATCGCGACGCGAGGGTGTTTGGACCGAGAACTGGACCCGCCACCTGAAGAATCTTGTGTATCGCCTGCTAGTTTTTTTCGGACAAATTCGTGAACTATTTGGCCCTATCGTTCGTAGCCTTGGATCTGGTAGAATCGGAAAAGGTAGAACAATTTCTTTTCTGCTCAGAGGACTAGGCTATATTATTGATTCAAGTGCCTCAGAATGGAAATTGCAACTTCCAGAAGTCATTGATAGTAGGCGGAAGTTAATTAGGGAGCGTGAAGCCTACCTCAGGCTTGTAGTTCAACCTCACCGACAGACTGATCCAATTCTATTGTGTCTAAAATGATCGAGAATCATTTCAAGCAAGGTCTACCCCTCGCTACCAGGTAGCAGATGTCGCTGTCTTTTCCTTTCGCGGTGGAGATTACATGTCTGTTCCGTAATGTGGGCTCAATTCGAGATAGAATGGGAGCAGATTTTAGTGATGGCTGCGAATGAGGATGAGGATGGTTGATAACATGGAGAGCAGATTGTTCGGAGGCATTGGCGCAGGTCGCTTTGGGCAGTATCACGTAATATACTAGCATCTTGAAACAACCTGGGTAAAGTGGGGTGTATTCAGCCTCAACCTCTAGTGGTCCAAGTTGAAGCTATTGTCGAATAGCCGAACCAATGATTCAAAGTTGTGGGGGAAAGCTGTGTAACCATTGGTCTTGAGCGATGTGCAACAAAGCTATGAGCACGGACGGTAACGTGATTATGGCCGCTGCTTCTGTGCCTTGTTCAGTGGTCGCTCACATAGAATAAGTATCGTTCTGGAGGGCCTGCCCGCAAATCAAGTGTAGCCCGTACACCTAAAACATCAGAACTGGTCTAGACTGGTCATGTGACAAAATCGTCGCGAATTCTGTTCCCTATTACAATACTGCGAAGGTCCGACTGAGTTAGTAATACGGATATGATACTAAAAAGTTACTGCACATCCGCTCGTTGATTACTATCAGTGGGCATATAGTATCATACTTACTGCCTGCTCCTTCCAGTCTGACACCACCATCATCGAGCATTCCAGGAAAGTCAATAGGAGAGTGAACACCGTTCGGATAAATCCTCCATCGACTTGGTGGTTGGAGAATATCACACTTACCGCAACCGCTCTAGGCACTTTACTCGCTCCGCCGTACACCAAAGGAGCAAAGCAGATACTTGATATATTCGACTTATCAGTTGCCAAGAACGCAGATCTTGGAGGTGGCAGCACCACATCATGAGGAGCTGATGTGATTTTGAGATGTGCATTTGACTCTGCAGATCTCTAAACCCCAGTAATGAGGTATTTGGACCGTTGAATCGATATAGAGTCTGCGGCGTGAATCTGGAGTGGTGGTGGAGGTTGACGATTCTTTTTTGGTGTTGTCGAGGAAGAAAAGGACGAGGATGCAGCTGGAATGGTGAGGCACAGGCATGCGCGCTAGTGCAATAATATCATAGAGGCCGGCCGGTAACTCACGGTGGCGCACCCAGAAGCATCACATGGGAAAAGCGCCACCAGACAGCTTAATGAATGGCACGGTTCTTGGGCACATCTTCTGTCACATGCTGTATGGTAGACCAGAACAGAGCAGGAAGACTCCACAGGCCAACTCTCTCGACGCGCATCTCATGAAACAACAGGAGACGAAGCTCAAACATGAGGTTGGCGACTTGACAGACGAGGTGGGGCTGTTCGAAAGAGGTATATACACAATGCGAGCTGGCATGCCACCATGTGAAGACTGCGGAGGGCAAGGCAGGCCCAAGGCGTGTCCAAGCCCAGTTTGAAAGAGGAAGAACACGAAGTGATGACAAATCATTAGTGTAGGCGCTGGGAAGGATGGAGGAGGCATATCAAATTAGGCTTGCACCATTGTGCAGTGGCACTTCTTGACGCAGAAATTGTGCCAGAGACTCGTCGAGCGAAGAGTGTCTAAAATGTTGCCGACGTGATACATCACCAGGGGCCACAACGATGCCGATGGGTCAACTGGGAATTATTTTTCTGTAAGACATATTTTGGCTAGCTAATCCGTGTTGTTGAACGCCCCAAAGTTTTCCTTTGTCCCCAATACCAGCGTTCGTCGAGCGGCTGTGTCAAGGTCCCGGCTCTCTCTTAATGTCACATTCTTTGATCAGCCATTCTTTCCGCTATTCAGCAGTCTCTGATGGGATCGTAGTATATCCGTGGTCTGCTAGTGTAACGGCAGGTGCTCACATTTGTTCCTGAATATTTATCAGCACACTACTGTTATTGTCCCTTTAAATTGACCAAGACCATGCACCAACCGGAGGTGTAGTCTCCATAAGCATTAAGCCCTACAAGAAGTCAGCCGAAAATGTACGTGACGGTTCATGTACCGAAGATACTGTGATACAAAGCGCACAGTAAGTATATCGGGCGCAGTGAGGTGTGGAAAGATTACATCGCGCAGATCAATTGCTCGGAGGTAAGGTCTCGCTGCCCTGTGAGAGTTTCAGTACCCACCTGTATATATCGCCTCGTCGTGATCGTCGCCATTTGTGGCGAGCTCCTTTTGTCCTTTAAATTTTTGTCTCCTCACTGATATATGCTTGCTATGTCGCTCCCGATGTCTTCGACTCCTGCTATCATTGTAACGAAACTTATGGTAAAGGAACCATCGTGCGATCCAATTGGGACAGTTATCTTGTTGGGAAGCGAGACTCCAATAATAATTGGTGTATTGATCTCCACCACGAGCGATTCGGTTTACTGCTTCGTCCTTCCACTGCTCTTTAAAATCATTCCAGTCGTACGGCGGCACACGCGTACAATGATCTTTCAAGTGCGACTTCTCCGAGATCAGCCAGCTGTAGACTCGAGCTGTCTCCTTCTGTCGTGGTGGTCGATATTAGCAGGTGAGAAGGTAAAAAGCGAGCCAGAGCGTTAGGGATCGAGTTCTAGGGGCAGCACGACATACAGCCATCAAAGTATAGACACTTGGTGACAGATTCAGGTATCTCAGCAACTCCGCTTTCGTCTGAGTTATGGTCAAGGGGGTAAATTGAGTCATATTGTCAAAGAGCACGGAATCAGCAGTCTGAACTGCAAACCTTGGGTTAAGCAGTTTGGCTACTGGGTAGAGCGTTGATGTGTAATTCCACCGAGTCTTGTCAAAGCAACAGCAAATTACTTCGTACATGGCCGAAATATTGTACATCTCCTGTCTGTGCGGGTTCTAGATATTTCTATGAAAACCAGGGTTATTGGCGAATCAGCTCCAAGACTGTGATAAATCGCACTGACAAGAAATTAACATTATTTACCCATGGTACGAAGTAGCAAGTCAACTGGGTTTGGGTATCGTTACCCGCTCGACATGGTATTTGACCCTCACAGTGGATTTCTGTCGACCACTCGGAGGATAACTCCGGACTTCCTACCTGTCCAATCCATCCTTGCTTTTGCGGTGACCCTGTCGCCGCGCCCTTGAATGGAGTGACCGTTGGTAGCTTGGCACATTGACCAGGCCCGATCGTCTCGAGCCGACCCTTGCCGATCATTCTAGCCCTGCTGTCACACATGTCTGGAGGTCTTTCCGCAGAACGCTAAAGTCAGATTAGGGTGCCTGCCGTACTAGGGTTCTCGGACCAATTACGTCATGCAAGGGTCAAGCACTGCTGTAAAACGTGAAAACATATCTTTGAATTAGAATATAAGGATACTAGATGATGACTTTTACCATCTAGTAAAGCGCAAGGGAAGCCGTCCGACGTAGCACGGGGAACGGACAGGTTTGAGTTGCAGAAAGTTGCCACCACAGATCACAGCGTTCTTGAAGGGATCGTTAGCTAGGATTGCAACAACTGTTAGTGTCTAATGACTAGCGTCTCGAGATTGGAATCGGAATATCGATGGTTCTGTTCACATTCCCATCCTAGGTAGGTTCTTCCAGCTCTTCGACCCAGTGCGAGGTAAAACGAGGAGCGAGCACGTGCGATGGCTTTGACGTGAAGGGTGACCCAATCAATACCTTTGCTGAGTAGGAGCCATATGAGATGGAAATCATTCAAGACCAGGGCTTGAATGGTTGTGAACTGCATGTAGTACCTGCAATATTACGACAGGGCGGGATATGGAAGTCTCAAGTCCCAACCACCTCTCACAGATCAGCTCTAGGGCATGAGAAACAGGTTTGCTCTGTAATATCTTTCCTCTTTTGTAAACTTAGCAGCCCCACATCAAGTGCAGATCACGTATGTACGGAGACAGCTCCATCCAGAGGACCAATGGCCTTGGATGGCGCATGTTTGCAGACACCATGGCGTGCGGAGGTGTCTCCTTTATTGATCTATCGATGCGAAGGGCTACAGCATGCATTCGCTTACGTTTCTCGATCACTAGCTTGGTGTATGAACGTACTCGTTGAGTGGTGCCATCTGTGGTGCTTAAAGGCTACCGGACAATATGCAGTGCAACAATTGCATGTGCCAAAGCCTTCCCCTTGCGCATCCGGAGCACTTCCTCCGTGGCAGCAAGGAGCGTGCTCCTGATTGCTTGCCACCAGGGATGAGATTCTTCGAAACACGTGTTGGCCTTTCCCACCAGAGCGATGATCCACGGGTGCCTAGCAGTTAAGAGCGCGCCGCAGCAAAGACCCTTGTCCCATGTTGAGTTTGTTACGCACCGGATCCTCGACGGTGACGATAGGCGAGGGTAGCAGCTTTGCGACAAACCATCGAGCTTTAAATCTCCCATCTGGTTGCAAGACTGCCCGCCGACATTGAAATTTCTTTTGCCTCTGACCCCTATGAAGACCTCCACCTCTCGACTGGTATGTTCCGATAGAAAACAAACAGCGACAGTGCCAGCCACTGTCTGTCAATTGGTCCCTTCGCATCCGACGTACATGACCACGCTACGCCACTTCTTCCTATATTTCAATACAAGAAAGACTATCATACACTATAAGGTGATCCCACATCCACAATTGAAGAGTAGAGGTAAGGTCTGCATGAATGACGCAAATCTGAAGCAATAAGCATGGGCTAAACGATGCATCACTAGGCCTCGACCTATCGAACGTAACTTCTACCTCGACCCAGCAACACTTGAGCGTCAGCATTGCACCTTCATCATTTGCGCCCGGCCCAAAACCTTTCAAAAGGACCCCCGCGAATAGTCCCGCTTTCTCCGTACACTTGCGCGCCAGCCACCTTGAGATATAGCGGCTCTTCGTCCCCAACAACCCTTGAGCCAGATCTTCGAGCTTCAAGGAAAAAGGAAACGATATATCATCAAAGCTCCTCTTGGTTGGCGAAAGTGCAAGCCACGATTCCCAACCCGAGAGCAACTTTGGCGACCAGAACAACACAGCTTCGATTTTATGACCTCACTGTTCGATTAGCCACTTTGGCTCAAATATACTTGTCCGAGCTAAAGCACGATTGTCACACTTCTTACTTGTGCTTCCAACCAGAACATCGGTATTTTGGTATCTCAAGGTCTTGTCACGCGTACAAACAATCATTACAATGGAGTACGAGACAAGTTTTGATTATGCTGGCAATCTGCTCAATGCCAATTCATATTTGGACGACAATCTTCTCACACTAAGCATGTCCAATGCTTCCAACTACGACTTCAGCGACATACTGAACTTCTCCCCTCTAGTTGATGAATTGCAAGTGAATATGTTGGATATACAAGCCAATCCACAAGCAGAAGGTCATGGAAGCTGAGGAGAAAGAACAGATGATCAAGAAACGCCAGGAAAATCACAGTATTTGGAATCAAGTCGCACTAGTACAAGATGAGTTGGATTCTTTCCGGACTTTTACCCATGGTATAGGAAGTCACTGCCACTCTGACGACCATAAGATAGCAGTCAAGACTGGCCTAGAGACAATCATGAAGACAGCTGCCAAGCTACAGGACCAAATTGACGAGTGTAATCAAAGGCGAGCCCAGATCTCACAAGGACTCCTTATGCAAAGGTCGTTCAGCGGCTATGTTCAGCAAGATTCCATTCAGGAAGGTCCAGGGCCCACATACGATAGCCAAAGTCCCGCAATGTCACCACAGAACTCAACCGGTCTCTCAGAACAAACGCTGAGTCCTCCTTCCCGTCGCCGAAGCTCATATGCCACTCGCCGACTCGACACGGATTTCACAAATGGCAACAAGATAACCCGAAAGGGATCAAATACTTCTTCCACAGAGCCCAACTCTGCTGTCGGCTTTGATAGCCCCCCTGGTCCCAAGAAGGATTCGCCTGTTGCAGATGAGACCATTGAGATTCCACTTCATGAAGATGAGGAATTACTTCCTTGACTGGCCTCGATGGGGGATAATGCCCACTCTATGTTTGCGCTCCCTACACATATGGAACATACTAGCCCTGGGCAGGTCGATTAGCTGTGGTATTCGTTCTCCTCCGCGGAGGAGTGGCTTCCATTTGGTGGAAGAATTTCGATACTCCCACTGGTTTCCTCTCGTATAAGCGTTGATGCACAGGTGATTTGATGAATGAACAAATGTAATCATACGAAAGTGCAAGCTCTCAACCCGCCTGAGTAATGACAATTGGTCGAAGTTGCGATCGAGAGCCTTGGTTTCAATATGTAAAGTATGAATAAAATTTTCCTTTCAACTCTGCCCGCCGGTTCCAGCAGTCGAAAAGGCTGACTCGCTTCCCCTAGGAAGACAAGGCACGATCGAGTGATTCCCGCCGCAGATACGTCCGAGCGATCTTCCAGAAGCCGGTTAACAACCGCGTCCAAAATTGCCGGGTCCACTCATAGCTGTCAACAATCTATGAGCGGCAGGTGGCATTCAGTTTCTGCTGCCTCTGTCCATCATGACTCAGATGAGCTGGATAGCAGTGTTCATATCCCAGGGGCGTCCAACTGCAGCTTGGCTAAGAAGGTTGTCTAGTTCGGGCGACGCGATGGCGAAATGTATGATACAGTAACCATTTTGCAATCCAGTTGAGAGAGTCGCCGCTGGCTAGTGTGACTCCGAAGATGGGACGAGTGAGATGGCTAGCCTGAAGTGAAAGCATCTCTGCAGCCTCGTCCTTTGCCTTCTCTGTAAAATCGGACCACTGGTATGGGGGCTTCCCGTGGTTCGACTTAAGCAGACTATTATCTTTGACAAGTACCTCCCAAACAATGCCGCTTTCTTTCTGTATGCTTATTAGTAGCAATGAAGGGACGTGGAAAGGCTGCTTACCATCAGGCTCTTATATGTATCTTGACTTATTTCTAAATGCTCTTGAAATTTACGGATACTGGCACTTAAGCTTAACGGTGGCTTACGGCGCTGGCTGGGAATCGCACACGAGACTGCGCTGACTGGTGCGTCTGCCAGTGGAAGAGAAGGGGATTCCCAACTCTGCGTTCCTGCCATTTCAAGGGAAGCACTCGAAAGTACATCCGGGAGCACTTCTGTGGCGGACTTAGATGACCGCGCCGGTCTAGACACTCCTTCACAGAACTCCTCTTCGAAAATGCCAGCTTCGGCTAGAGCAGGGTTCAAGATAGCGAACCATTTGCGAGCTAAGCCCATCAATCGATACAATCTGTCAGGCGGTAAATGATAGCCCGCAAACAGTACTGTATCCCCATCGATAACAAGCTTCGCAGCGAAAAGAATGTGGGGAACGACTGACCACCAGCAAGGCAAGGACATCAGATCTGACAAGCTCGAAATCTCCGATGCAAGATCAATAATGCGACAGGCATAATCGAAGCTCGATGTCATGTGTATGCAGGCTTTCGATAGTTCTAACTCAGTATTCCATGGGGCGCAGTAGTGTCGGCAGGGTGCTATCAGCAATATTCGAAAGCCATAGTAACTGAGAGCAATAATGAGACGATCAGCCTCTCCCCGCCGCATAGCGTTTGCCCATTCAGTACGATAAATCCAATTTCTTGAATTGACGTCCACCACAATGTTACATCTCATATCTACTTCAGACCTGATGCTGGCCATTTCGGTTCGCGTTAGGACATAGTAGGTCTCGCTATACAACCCATCACACACCTCCCAAGTGAGGAGGTTAAGATTGTACATCAGAGAGTGCGTCCTATCCTGCGTTAGAGTATCGGAGGGTTGATTGGGATTGGGGATCCGTGGATCTGGAGAGCTTGGTGAGAGCTCGGAGTGAAAGGCCGATGTGATATCTGCTCCGCACGAGCAGCTGTCTCGTCCTTGCTCTTGAGCTGCGTTCTGACCAGAGTTGTTGCCTGCCGGATGGCGATTGACAGACTGTTTTGGGTTGTGTGTGGCTAATAAGACCGCTTGCCATGTTCTCAGATACTGTGTAAGAGCAACCGTTGCACAGTGTAAGGTCGAAAGTCGTGTGTACATCTCGTCTTGATCGTCTGTTCGGATATGTCGCGAGGAAAGGTCAAAGAGGCATGACCAAGCTGAATTGCACATTTCCAGAGCACTATTTGAGACGTCAGCATCGCGATTCCCCTTTCTGAGCCAGATCGAGACGAACCGCGAAAACGACTCTTCAAGAGCCAAATACAAGGATCCGATTAACAACGTCTGTAGTTCTGCAACTGTTCCCCGAGCAGCGCAGCTATCAAGAAAATGGTCAATCCATAGACCGAACGCATCTTCTGCGACTATGGAATCACGAAAAGACAATCGCTGCAGGTGAGACTAGAGACTTTGACATCTCATTCTGGAAAATGGTTAACATTCTTCCACAGGGCAAAAGGAGGCCTCCAAAGCCTGTGCGCATGAGATCAAGGCCTTTGTTGATTTCTACCATATCAATATGGATGACTTCCAGCCGTCAAGTCTTAGTGAATATTCCACATGCTGATTCTCGAGTTGTCGTCTACCCTTCTGTATCTCAATTGCAGGCTCTCTGGATCCAGGGAGCAACAATTTTACTATTGGCAACCTAATTCTTGACGTGGAACGAGCAAAGCTTTGGGCCGATGGTGGTGTTGCGAGCTTCCGATTGAGCCCGCAGGATTATCATCACTACCACTCTCCAGTCGCTGGCAAGGTGAGATGATCCAAGCAGAGTACTGCGATTACTTCCAGGTTGATCCTATCTGCCTCAATAGTAATGTAGATATACTAACACGTAACGCGCAGTGTTGTATTGTTGTTGAGACGAAGGAATTTGGAATGGTACCAGTTGTTGCTATTGGTGCAACAGAAGTAGGCACAGTTGAGTAAGACTGACTATGCAACATGATGGCCGTTTCTTTTACTAAAGCGTAAATAGGATAAACGAGCCATTGCGCAAAGAAGGCACGGATGTTAAGAAGGGAGATGAAATCGGGCTCTTCCAATTCGGCGGGTCTAGCATTATCGTTGCATTTGGAAAAGATCGAATTAAGTTTGATCAGGATCTCTTGAGCGTAAGCCAGCGGCGTATTATAGTGGATGTCGAGGTGGGGATGAGTTTAGGCATCGCATGTCCCAAATCTTCGTCTGAATTAGGTTTGCTTTTGTAGACTTTGCGCATTCAAAAATACGGAAACAAATCGTCTTCAGATTGGATGATGATTTGGTCTTTTGATCTCGGGCGAGTTAGCACAACCCTCTTCGATCAGCCTAGGAACTAACTGAGTAAGGACCATACACCTGTGTTGCCACTGGAGTGACTTTATTCGCACCAGAAACATGAGGCTTGCAATATGAGTATATTACGTGAGGCCAAGGAACAATTCATGACTTTTCTACACCGGGGTATCATGAGTATTCGACCTTTTAATCACTGACCACCATCTACCTCATCTATCAATTCGAATCCCGCTAGATATAGTTCCTTCTTGAAATCCAAAGAAGGTAGCACTTGGAAAGGAAATGGAGAAAATAGAGATTTAACAGCAAAAGTTTGACCTGCAAAGCAGCATCGCTCCCTTTCTAATCCAAAGACCTTCACCATCACACGAATATTTTTACAAATATCCTCTACATTTCCGGTGAGAGTCGCCTTCTCCTGCGAAGAGATAGGCATGTTTGCCCGCACAGCTGCTACGACTTGTGCTCCACGTACCGCTTCCTCGTGAGAGTACCCCATTTCTTGGAGGTCATTAACGCCTTGGCTAAGCTGAGTCGGAACACCAGCCACTGGAGAATCTTCTTGCAGAACATGAAATAGATATGATGCAAGAGTAATGAGTGGGAGAAAAGAAGAAGCTCGACGCAGGCTATAAAGGCGGCGAAAAGAGGCCAAAAGAGCTTTGATTGTTTCTGTGGCTTGGAAGCAGATCTCGTGCGGGTGGAAGCTAGAGCCCCATAAACGGAGTCTGACAAATGGACCAAATAGGGTAAGAACCGCGAATTGGTAATATATACTTAAGAGAACATGTTAATCCCGAGCTGATACCGCGGGAAGATATATGACTCACTGCATGAATATTACAGCAGGTGTGTAATTTTCTCCAAGCCGCAAAGTTGCAGGCACAGAATCGTACCAGGCAAGGTACTTAGAATAGATCTGTAGGACGTGCTTGCTAGTAAGCGGTAGACTAGGCACGTGAATTATGTACAGCGCCTCATGAACGACCTCAAAAAGTTCACACATGACGATATGTACTGATCGCACGTGACTGGTCTGGAGTTTGCTAGGTCCCGGGGGTAGCTCATCGCCGGTATAAGGTATCCAGACTGTCTGCTCTTCGGCCTCGGGGAAGAAGCCTTTTGAAATGAGAACACCTTTGCGACTAAGATGAGGGAGGCGGCTTCCAATGATACACCAGGCACTTGGCTCAAGTCAGTCTGGAAAAAGCGCAGGAGTATATGGCAAATGATGCGCTGTCTTACTTGTCTAACGCAAAGGCACCCCAGATTGTGGCACTGCGTACTTCAAGCTCAATCTGAGGAAATTGAGACGTTAAGGTGTCAAGATGTAATCCCATTTCTACAGCCATGCGAATAGATCTCCCGGAGTACAAGATACTCTTATGTTGGTTTCCACAGCTCAGTTCAAAAATAGACAAGATGCCCAAGGCTTGAACATTTGTCAATTGCGGTGTATCATCTTCCTTGGCTAATAAACGTCCAGCTTCGTCAAACAGTTGTTGTCCAGAAACGTGCCTGTTTGAGTCTGTGCCTATGTCCGTTTCATGCATGCCTGAGAGTGAGCATCCAATGGCTAGAATGGCATTGACAAGGAGGGATGAACAATACCGGCGCCGCCCTGCTCGGTAATCGACCAGGAAATGTTGCCGCGACAGAGTAGCAAAAATGGGATATTCCCAGCAGAAGTATAGCGAAAGAAAGTGTTTGATAAGCACCTCATCAGACATGGCTCTCGTCCAAGGCTCACCGTCCTGTTCCTCTTCGGTATTCTGCCTAGAGTCGGCCCTTGTGTTCTCCACCGGGTCACCTACCCATTCCATATCGTCCTTATTTTGCTCAAGGCGTTGTTGAGTCTGCTGATCTGCGATTGCCCCGTTCAGTTTTCCCCATATAACCTCCAGTGTATTGCCGTCCTGGAGCTCTTGCAGTACAAGACTGCGCTGGTCCCCGGAAGCCAAGCTGGCAAAGATCTCTTCGCTCATCTGCCGATACTTTTGGAGCTCGCCAATTGTAGTCTTTAGATCTTTTTTGCTGACGTTGACAGGTATATCATAATGGCAGGTCGCGAGGCCATTACGTTCGCACCTTGCACACGGATTGTTCCCGTCGCACTAGAAGATAATTAATTAGCTTTTACTTGTGCTGCTACGACCGAGATATATCGCTCGCCTTTGCCTTCCTCTTTTTGCACTCGTTACAGGCATTCTGGGTTACATAGGCGGTTCCCCTACGTCGATGAATTGGAGTGCTTGTGTCGGCCATTTGGAGGGTTGGACATCTACGAAGGAGGGCTCCGAAAGCAAGGAGGAACGAGCGAAGTGAGGGCTTACTCAACGGCTGGCTGGTGCCGCTGTCGGTCGCGAGGCTTGATTTGATGGATACCGTCTCACCGCCAAATTTTGCCCTCCCTCACCTTACAGTACCGCCATACAGTATCCAGTACCCCTCCTGCCCTCCTGCCTTCCTGCCCCCCTATGATAATTTTTGAATCAATCTTTGATTCGCTAGAATAAATATCACCTGACCGTCATCGGGCGTCAGTAGGACTGCAGCGTCGGAAGTATCTCCGTAGGTGATAGATACGTAGAAAATGGGGGTACCGAGATAGACGGTCGAGTCGGAACTCATAACGCGAACTCGTTGGGGGAGGGGCGCCGGTCGGAGGATGGGTGGGGTTCTGAGGAGGGGCCGAAGAGGCCCCGACCAGTATCTTAAGAGGTACTCTTTCTCCTAGTCGTGCTAGAATCTTGCGACAGTCTTGCTGTCGAATTCGTGATGTCTATCTCTGAAAGCGCATAGAGATTCGTGTCAGTCCCACACCATTGTGCTTGGGATGATCGATCTGGCGAAACAGGTGCCCAGGTGAGCTCAGATAAGCAGGGTTGCAGATGTGGTTACTTCCGAAGTCCCACTCTCGCGTTCTGACGGCTCTTCAAACTCTCCTCGTCTAGCAAAAGTGCGGAGGGAGCCGCCAAGAAAAGAAAGGAAAGGGGGGTTACTGTAAGGGCGGTGGTCATTGCGCCTGAGGCTGGGCATCACCTAGTGCGTGCCACAGGTGCAATGGCAATGAGTGTGGCCTAGAACAACTGCAACCTACCGCAGTGGTAACATAAGCCATTCAAATATCGTTTCACAACTGAAATATTGAGAGGAATTATCTTGAAAAAACCTTATTACAGGAACAGCAACTGCCAGCGATCGAATGGACGAGTGAATTGCGCTTCCGATTCCTGTTTGCTCCAATCTATCACACCAGCATGCAGCATGGACCAGTGATTCCAACATCAACGAGCCGATCCTCCCTTGCTTCCAGCCTCACGCGCCTTGTCACTGCCAGGCTCAAAGGAGCCGCTCGACGCTTTTCCGCCTTTACTTGCAATCTCCTGGACTTCCTCCTTCGGTCTGTTGGCAAAATTGCCGGGATTTGTGTTGCCAGTGGCGGAAGTCGTTCCAGCCGTATCATCAGAGCCGCCAGAGTTCGCAGCGCCACGAGATTGACCCCCTTTACTTGCAATCTCTTGCACCTCCTCCCTCGGTCTGTTGGCAAAATTGCCAGGATTTGTGTTTCCGGTCGAAGACATGACGAGATGTTGGCACCGAAAGGATATTTGTTCTTGGATGAACACTGGTGAAGAGGCAGCTTTTGTAGATACAATTAAGTTTGAAGCTTGATGTTCAGGCGAAAGCTGTAGTGCACTTTATAGACATCGTTTGCTGAGAGTGATTGCGTTCCTTCTACCTGAATGACGTCAATGTTGAATACCACGATGATGACGACAATTAAATAATTACTCTTGGGATGCAACTGAGAAGTTGAATGGTAGCTTCACTGACCTCAAAAAACAAGCTTTCTGATGTATGAGGTTACTAGATATGAGACGACATGTCATTTCGCATTGCGTTAATAGCACTTCCACGACTTTGAATCTTCCTGATTCACATGTCTGTGAGCCCATTGTCGACTTCGGTTAACTTCCCACTATCTGTGTCACGTTTTTGAATATGAAGAAAAATAGACGTCCATTCACCAGTAGATTGCGCGTCGCCAACTACTTCCACAAGGCTGCGAGGGCAAAGCCTTCTGTCCTTACAGGAGTAATTCCTCGGGAAGAGGGCGGTGAATGGAATGTTATAAACGTACTACGTAATGGATCGATCCTTCCGTTAAATTCCCTATGATCATGACCTCACATATTCCTGATTCGATCCTTTTACGATCCCGTGCGCCATGACTTTCTTTTTGTTGTTACACAAGGTACGTTGTTCTTATGTATTATTGGCTTCAACCTTGCCTAAGAAATAATAGCCGGTGAGATGGCTCAAGCCTAGATCGAAGTCGTGTATAGAACATGATGGCATCTATTATTCAATTTGAGATGACGCAGAAGAGGAGGAACTACCTTCGCAATGTCACTCTCAGTAGACCAGTATCGGTATAATTGTGATGAGTAATTGTCGATATGGAATAGACTTGAGTATAAACGCCTATGGCCTCTTTGGAAAATCTTGACGCTATAAAATAACAAAATTTCGTTGATTGTGCAACTCAGCACTAGACAGCCCTTTCAAACCTTCAAAACCTTACTATCTTGCGATTTATTCAGCACGTCAATCATGTCTACAAACGCAGCTTCCGAGTTCAAAGATCAGAATACCAAGACCGATGACATTGTCCAAGGAGGTGACACTGTCGATAACTCCTACGCCAGCGGTGATAATGAGCCTGTTGCCGTTTTGAAAGACGAGGAACCAGTCGAGCAGCCTAATAATAAATTCAACCCTGACTCGAATGAAGCTCTTGGTAAGTATTCTGTGACCTCGATGTAAAACCCTTCTTATATTTCGTATCAGAAGAAAGCTTTAAGGGAAGAATTCCTTGCTAATCGTGATGTATTCAACAGAACGGGATGAAAGAGAGGCCATTGACAAGTCTAACATTTTGAAGGGGGATCGGACTCGTCATGCCAAACCGGTTGATACTTACAAGGAGCCCAGCGATGAACAAGGCTTGCCGAAGACGGTACTTGATGGCACTGATGGGATGTCTTCCACACGTTGAGTAGTCCTTGGACAAGAAGGCGTCGGAAACAGAAACTCTTTGAAGGGGCTTATGTATTTGACATCGCAATGCAAGTGTTGCATCTCATAGGAACGGAGCAACAAGACGAGGCAGTGGTTATCTTCCTTGATATTTGAAATATTGCAGAAATGTCTTCAGCTTTGGTTATTCTGTCCTGCATGTTCTACCAGAGGCCTTTACATCAATAAAATCATTGACAACGCCGGCTTGACACACTGCTCAGTCCTCGCATCCATACTTTCATTCCTGACCATCTGATCATCCATCTCCAACTTCTCATATCTAGTTAAACTATAATTCATATTGCAGAGGCTACGATAGACACTCACTCCCAGGTAGTAAGGTCCTTCTCCAGACCAGATTTGATCCAGACCAGAAATCACTTCATACTACCAACCACGTTTCCAAAGTTAGGTCGATACTGATTATCTGCTTACCTCTAGAAGCTAGTGTCTTGTCAGACAGTATTGTCACTTGAACCCATCCGTGACCGAGAGATGCAAGTGCAGCTCCAATTCTTGTCATCCTTATAGTTTGTTGCAAGGACAAGCTATGATCATAGAGATTCTAAGCCAGCTTAATCCAAAAAAAGCGAGAATCCGTATACCGTAAATCTTACGCGACAAAAAATAAGCCTTTGATCGGTTATTTTGATCGACTCGTGCAAAGCAGCATACCTATTAGTTGAGGGAAACCGGCTTGGAGGGATTTCAGTGAGTCTCTGTTCCTGCAGCCCTTCATGTTCTAATCCACATTCAGTTGGCACCTGGGTTCGTGCACCCCGGCAAGTTTGCTGGGCGAAAACGTATACCTACCGTTGAAGCAGAGTCGTATGAAGTCACTTTCAATCACAACAGATCATCTTGTTGGCACTCCAACAGAGTATCTCTAGATTTGTCGAGGTTCCGAGAGCTCCGATCTGTATCTTGCATGGGTCTTAGCCGCGTGATTGATTCTGTTAACGTTTGTGGAATGCTGCTGCGCAACAGAAAGCATCTTCAGGATCTGCAGCTCGATATTGAAGAGTCGCAGGATTCGACCTTGACCCGGAGCCTTAACATTCGGTAGTCACCATTTCATGAGATACCAAACAGGTTCCCTGATTCAAAAGCCCTGTACGTGACCGGAGTAGTCTTTAAACCGATCAATTCAGACGCGATCTCCTCTCTAAATATAAGCAGACTCACATCATTGGCTCTGAATGAGTGTCCCGAAGTAGGAGAATTCTTGACGACTAGCACCAGTGTCGCACAGCTGACACTCAAATCATTCGAGCTTGTCACGTACAGGACACTACTTGGATCTCTATCTATCCTTGACGCATTTCTTCGGGGGTTTCAGTCGTTGAAACGTTTGTTTCGCTCCCTTTACTAAGAGACCATTTGGACGTCTGTTGCTCACCGTAAGAATACACTGAAGGAGCTTATACTCAACTCAAATCCGACGTCTTTCGATGGAACGTTCGATGGCCTCTCTCCACGCTTTTTAGACACAGCGGGTGTGTATCATCTGGACCTTGACTTCTTCGGTCCAAATTGTCGATTAACAGACGCAAAGTCTCGATTCCATCTGGTTTCAGGGGCAGAAAATCTTAAAATCCTTCACATTAGAAGAGGTCCTCATGATGGGGTCCTCGATCTTTTGAATTGCATGTTCGGGCCCAAAGGCTTGCCGAAACTCGACTTTGTAGCTTATGGAGACTTCACGACCTCATCTCAACCGCGTCGATCTCGTCAGTTTTTTAGAAGGGTCCGGCAACCTTCGGTAGCTCTCTCTGGCCACCATTGGGCGTCGCAAGTGAGATATGAGAATATAGCAGATGAAGAGATTGATACCCTGCCTGATCTGAGCTGTTTTCTCACATCATTGAAAGCTTGTTTTCTTGGCGAGTAGTATCGGGTGACAGCACCCTATGAGACAAGAGAGCTTGATAGAGATTTGTTGAACAAACCTAAGTCGGTTGAGAAAATGCGGGTGGATTGAGGATATAGCTCAAGAAAGATGACTTGGAATTGATACGAAGCAAGTTTATGCAATCTATCTGTATTTTCTAGCTTTAACTTCACTTCGGACGCGATATATCTGTGAACCTCTGAGTCCTTACTGGTCATTCCAGCTTCGCTGGCTACATCACCAAAAATACAAGCGACCGCCTATCCAAGTATCAGCACTTATCCCACCAGTGATGGTAGGCGCCATTCCATGGGGTGCAGTTCAAGACGAAGATTCGTAAACAGAGGAGAGAGAGGGTTGTGTTGAAATTGTAGATTGGGGGGAATGCCTGAGACCCTGTAAAACGGCCATAAATGTAGTATATGACAAAAGAAGCATAAATTAAGCGACAAACTAGGGGTAGATTTTTGACTTTTTCGAATGGCTTGCAGAGTGGATGGAGTAATACTGTACACCAAAGATGACTTATCCACTGCTCTCCAGTTTACTTTTGGCCCTCCTATAACAGCCATGTCCCAATAAAACCGTGGGACTGCCAAAATAAGCATTCTTAAGGCTGGATAGCCTAGCAGGGAGTACTCTCTTAGCAAAGTGGAATTCTGCCAAGGAGCCACAAACGGCATTACGCCACAATAAGCGGTTGGCAGAAATAAGCGCAGAGGGGCTCTTTGGCATACGACGCCGCAGAATTAAGCCTAAGTGTAATTACTTTCCTATCTCCAATTCAGTGGTCGTGCAACAGATCATATTTACGGCAATACGAGCGCTGAGGAGTTCACCACTTCTGAAGCGAAGTCCTTGTGCGATCGTGGGACAATATGTGAGCAAAATTTGGCAGAGGTGTTTCGTGAGGAGGTTCCCTAAATGCTCCGAAAACAGATCGGCATAGTGCTAACTACGAAGGGACAGCCGACAAGTGGCCATTTCGCATGGAGCTCCCCAATGAACGAGCCAGGTTCGGTGCAACAGTAGTCGCGCATTGCCGCGTCTTGCATCGTTTCGTTTCTTTCCCCGCCAACAATCAATCGACCACATGCAACATGCACCTATCGAACGTTCCTACAACTGATAACCCAGATCCCTCAAATCTCTTGTTGATATGGAAGGATATCACATACGCCCTCATCTCGTCTGGACATGGAGCTGTGCTTCACCAGGAACTGAACACTGCCAGCAGGACTGGCCACGTACCGAATGACCAGGAATCGCGCGAAGTCGTAGCACGGTCAGGTCGCTTGCAATCATCTGCTTATAGTGCTGGGAATGATAGATGGACAAACGAGTCCGACGGCGGGGAAGAGAGTACAATTCCAAGCTTGGACGAGAGCGACAGCGACGAAGATATCTACGACGACTTGATCATACCGTCCTATATTATTGACGATGCTGCAGATCTGTCACAGTGCCACGCTCGTCCACTAGAAAACTTTGAAGAGATGTTTGCCCAGGAGGAAACGTGTATGGAATGGGAAGAACAATCTGCCACGGATGCAATCCCAGCTCAATTCGGATCAATGTCGATGCCGAACACGCCATTTGGCAGTGCCAATGGGCTCCCTTCCATAACGACGACACCAACACCAGACTCGGGACATAATGAGTGGGAAGAGACTGCCGATAATGAAACGACCGAGAAGCCCAAATCTCCTCAGGTGGCAGGTCAGGACGGCCGCGACGAGAACATAAATCTGCCTCTGGAACGAGCGCCAGCTTCGCGAAGCAAGCGCTCAACAAAAGGTGCAGGCCTACGGGTGAGTGACAAGATGGACTTGATACCTGCTCAAGTAACAGTCGTGGCCTGCCTCCTGATCAGCATGGACTCCATATCCTATTGTTTCGTGACAACTGTCGTCTGATATACGAATGGTGGATTGCATTCTCAGCTGAACCCTTAGCCGACAACAACAACTTTGAGCAGTCTCTCATTGCCGCGATGGACATCGTGCAAGGTTTAATGAAGGGAAACCGCGTTCGTCGCCTCCTGCTACGGTTCGCGTACATGCATCTTGCAAGAATCATTCGTGATTGTGAGTCTGTGGCGGCCACAGATCGAGTCCAAGGCAAGCCACCCCAAGATAACACCAGCGCCTCCATTTCTCAAGGCCTCATCTCGCTAAATATGAACGGGAAGATAACCACACAAGCTTTCCAGAGAACAAGTACACTCTGCTGAACCGCGTAAGGGAACTTCCAAACCCCCAGAAGACTCCTCATTGTATCCTGCATGACGATCCAAATGGAAAGTAAAGCCACAGAAAAAAAATGGTAGAATAATACCATAGGTTGTCTAATAATCCCCGCAAGTAAACCCGAAGGGCCGTTTACGCAACTGCCCCCTCGTTCGAAGTAAGCAAAGCAACCTTTTCGAAGGGCTTTCAAATGGCGGTCGTTAGCTGCGAACAGGCTGTAGAGTCCCATTGATAAAATGTTGATGATCGTGGAGAGACCTTTTCGCTTCCAGTGGAACACCTTCATGGCTCTTTGTACGGCGGATGTGTTTCCTAGGTTGGGTATTCTTTCTGGGGCAAGGAGTTCGGAAAGGAGGATTACATCGCTAAATGCTACTGTCATTCCGCCTCCTGTCAGGGGATGACGCATATTCATCGCATCGCCAAGGAGGACAAGACCTTTTTCTCCTTGGGTAGAGGGAGGGAGAAAGCTATTTGGCATGCTTGGTGGGATCTTTCCATCTTCGAGAGCTTTTTCAAAACAGGGCTGTACTTGGGATGGTAACGATGGCAAGACAACCTTTTTGAAGTATGATCTTACACCTCCTGCTGCTGTTGATGCCGACGGAATGTTGTTTGGGACGTCCATCAGACATCTGGTTTCGTGGGTACCGATCTGGTAGAGAAGGACTGGTGAGGCGTCTCCGAGTACCACGATTCCATGATTTGGCGCAGGCATAGGACAATCGATCAGTTCTAGAGCATAGAATTTACTCTTCACCAAGGGTTGTTTGTCAATGTATTGTTTCCGGAATTTGGATGCATAACCATCAGCGATAATCGTAAGTTGCCCAAAGTAACTATCCATTTCCTTCCTCCCTGTATCTTCATTCCGAGTTCTCGACTTGACTCCCAAGACTTGCGGATTGTGCGAACTCGTAATCGTGTCGGTAACTTCGGTCTCGACAATTGTGATATTTGGTTGGCCGGCGCAAAATCTGCGGAGTTGCGAGATAAATCGGCCGTGGTGGAAACTTCGACCTTCAGGTCTCTTGCTCTCTTCATTCGCCGGGTATGGGATATTGACTCTCTTGCCATAATGAATGACTTCATAACCCACCACTTTCACGGCATCAATACCTTCTAAACATTCCCCAAGACCTAGTTTCTGCAATGCCGAACATCCTCCCGGTTGTAGTAGCTCCCCAACGATGCGATCGGGTTCTCTCAGGGATCTCTCGAGTAATAGCACGCTCCTTCCTTGTTTCGCCAGGGCAAAAGCCATTGCGCATCCAAACACACCGGCGCCCACCACTACCACATCAGCTTCGTGGTGTAGACGTCTCCTCCGCTCGTTGGCAATCTGCTGCTGACTTTGAGACATGTTCGCGAGATCCGAATATGCGAGTCGACAGGGTTTGAGATGGAAAGGAGGATTTAGGACAGAGGTTCGGTAAACTATCTGAGCGTCACAATCGCAGGATTAGGGAGAACCATGAACGAGGAGATTGAAGATGAGGTGAATCAGGGAAGAAGAGTTGGACGGGTTGATGATTTTAAGGAAGAGAAAAGTTGGCGAGGCGATGCCCGTGGACAGCCCATCGACGTACGATTCCTTCCCGTCATCGAGAGCTTAACAGATCACATGAGCCAAGCCAGAAGCGGGAGCTAGGAGCACTAGCGTGCATATATGTATGCGCTCCCACTACGACTTCATCTCTTTTTCATCCTACTCAAACAACGACAACAAAATACAATGTCAACCTCCACCACAACTCCAGATTCGCTTCGCAGATCCTATGAGGACTCCGAAAGAGCCAAATACCCTATTGCAGGAGTTTGGAGATCTGCGGAGTTGATCTGACACGTTTGGAGCTGAGTCGAGTTCACTTTGCTCCAACATATCTACCAACTTTAACCAACCTCAAATCCTATCATGGCCAAAGGTGTTCACCAAGGGTCTAAGTCTCGGTACAGAGAAGTACCGAGCCTCGCACTACATCAACTGCACAACAAAACAAAACAAAACAAAACAAAACAAAACAAACCTCCAGAACGACATCAAACGCCCATGTTAGAATCACTGGAAAAACATCCCGAGTATAGGGGGCAGTCTTCGGGAAGGTAGTATCGAGGAAGTCGTGAGATCCTTCGCGTGAGAAGGTTTGATGGAGGTGTTTGAGAGTGTGGAAGCTTCGCATCGTTTGATAGCAGGCGCAGAAGAAGGGGAAGGCATGTCGGACTAGCGTTCCTAGCTTATTGACGTACTTGAGTGTTTGATAAGTATAGAGACATTGCTAGCAAAGCCGTGGCTGTGAGCATAGTAAATAAGCCATGCTAAGGGGACATCATGGCGGCATCCGAGCCATATCTTTGAACCAACAGCAACAGCACCTCCCACCTCCCAAATTCGACCAGAATCGGTGGCCTCTGGACCTAGCGGTACTGTAAATATGAAGCTGGTCCGCGGCTGACATCAAAAACTTTTCCCCTTGGTTGAACATCCCTTTTCCGACATCGCAAAAGTACTTTCAAACAGTCGGTGGGACGGGAGGGAAGCCATCAAAACGATCGAATGGCCCGCTAAAGTGGAGTAACACCAAGATAACTTGTCCGCTCCACGAGAATGCGCACCAATCGTCACTGATATCCCCGCACCCGCAAGGGCTTATTCCTCCCAACCGCTGATTATGGCGTCATGCCATTTATGGGCTCCTGGGCAGGGTTCCATCTTGCGATGATAATGAACCCTGCTAGCTCAACCCGCCCTACGAGTTGCTCATTGTGGCAGTTCCGACGGTGTTATTAGGACAGGGCAGTTATGGGAGGGCCAAAAAGGAATGGTAGCTGAGGACCCTAGACCAAAAATGACCACCTCTTTCGATGGTTGATGATGATCTAGAGTGGTCACCAAAAATGACCACCCTAATTCCCCAAAGGGCGATGTCTCGTACATGGTATTATATCTGGTGCTTTGTATCAGATTGGTATACCACCAGTACGTTTCAGAAAGTGTAGATAATTCAAGGTCAGATTTT
Organism: Cadophora malorum; assembly: GCA_017365405.1. Taxonomy (NCBI): domain Eukaryota; kingdom Fungi; phylum Ascomycota; class Leotiomycetes; order Helotiales; family Ploettnerulaceae; genus Cadophora; species Cadophora malorum. The sequence goes on along the minus strand of JAFJYH010000323.1, from coordinate 26,390 downwards.
AGGACACTATAGAAGCTGTTGAACTGATCCAAAGGAAACCAAGGCTGCTTCAAGTGAAGCGCTCGTGAAATATGCCAGTGACAGTTATGACGTCCTCCCCGCACAAGCTATCTCCCTCATGTTTCTGTCGTTGTGTGGGTGACTGTCACTATCCAATAGCATTCTATTCCCTTCTTTCCGAAAGGGAAGGCAGCTACAAACAGCTGCTCGACACGACGAGGACTGTGGAATTTTCATCATTTTGCAGACCATATCTGAGGACAGCCCGGAAGGGCTCACCAGTCGGCTCGAATCGGTGATCGTGACGTCGTGGAAGCTAATAGATCCAAGGGATCTCTTGTTCGTCTGCAGGAAGTCCTCCAGAGAATTGCAAGCTGGCGAATATCCAGTGTGCAGTGGGACACTATCTCCTGCGGAGAACTCGACTCAATCAGGCGTAGTACTTGAACAGATTGCAGCAGCTTGCCGAGAGAATCTGACAAGGTGCCCAGGTCGGGATCCTCCCATTCATAGTAGTACGGAAGGTGAAACCCCGATAAGCTGATGGTGTTAATCCCAGCGCCTCTATTTCTGGAACTCTGGATAGCATCGGATACGACTCGTAAATGGTATTCATGGGAGTCTTCTGCTGTAGTCATGCCTGCGGTAAAAGTTGGCAGCGACGAGTCGTCTTCTATCACCTCGCAGAATGTCAAGCGCAGCTTCGTGAGTCGAGGATGTGCTACAAAGTTTGAGGATAAAACCGAAAGGTCAACGCCGTTGTCCAAGATGCTACGCTGCTCCTCGCATATATCGTGTAGGGTTTCGGAAATAACCATGTAGAAGGGATCTTCATCCGCCTCACCACCACCGTCATATGTGCAGTAAAGCACAATCCGTGCTTCGTTCTTCCTGCTGAGCGGGAAGCTTCTCGATACCACTTCACCTTCCAGATGGTAACGATCATCACCAAATACCTTGACTTATTCCTCCTCCCTGCTATGCCCAAGGTCTCGGTGCTCTTGTGAAGGGATAATATCCGTTGCTGAATCCTTCGGGGATGCTTCGGACCCCGCGGCTCTGAATTTAGCCAGTACCTCCGCTCGATTCCTCTCGTCTTCGAATTGATTCCAGAGCAGCCTTTCTGATGCTAACTTTGGACTAGTGCTAGGACTTGAGGGTAGACGCATGTTCATCACCGGCGCTTGTGGCGAGGTATTCCTTGGTCGTTTCGCAAGTGTTGACGTCCGCGCATTAATACCAGTAGCTTGTCTCTTTACTGCAGGCTGCTGAGATTGCTCCCTCAAGATAGCTGCCCTTTCAAAAAAGTTCTAGATGTCTTCGAGCACTATACCCAGTATAGGTGCAAGCTCCTTTATCGCGAGGCGAGGATATTTCCGAACTGCCTCCACGAGTGATGAAGCATCTAGTGACGAGTCTTCGGAATCACCGGACTGCGAATAAGAACTGGACCCGCTAGTGGAAAAATCCTATATATCGCTGGCTGGGTTTGTATCAAAGCCGTCAACTATTTGGCCCCATTGATCGTAGCCTTGGATCTGGTAGAATCGGAGAAGGTAGATTAATTTCTCTTCTATTTAAAGGGTTAGTATATACTTTGTAAGTGCTCATTGGTGATCTGATATACCTTGGGGTGGAAATTGCAACTTCCAAAAGTCATTGATCGTAGGCGGAAAGTATTCAGGGAGCGTGAAGCCGATATCAGACCTGAAGATCCCAATACTGGAAAGAGTATGACGTGGTAGAATTCTCGATCGGTTGAATGAACGCCCTTCCATCTGATTCAGTTTAGCTTTCATCTCGCCCATATCACCTTTCATCTCGCCCAACATCGTCCTCTATACGATCCAAGTCTGATCTTCACCTGGCTGACCTCGCTCTTCCGCTTCTGTACTTCATGGCTCAGCTCTCCAACTCTGCCGCTCAATGTGCCGTTGACATTCGAGAGTTTGTTGTTGAATGTAGTAGTGAGGTCAACTTGAAGCTGCTTGTTGCCTTTCTCGATAAGGGCTGCCTGCCGTCCGAACTCTCTGCGGATGTCGGTGTCCTGTCTTGAGCGGTGGGATTGGTATGTCTCCTCTGTAACATATGCAGGCTGGGTCCGAGACATGATGGTGGTGAACGAGGATGAGGATGTTGATACGATAGAAGCTCGTCGTTGTTGGCGCCAAACCGGCTGACCATCGTTGGACCCTTGGAGTGGCGGCGCAGCCCGCGGCTCAACGCCAAATCACGTGATATTTGCGACAGCAATGCCAAGGCTGTATTAAGTTACATATTCATCTAATCATTCACTGCGGTCGTCTTGCGATGTGAACAAAAAACTTGAAAATGCCTTCGTAGATCTTCGTAGAAGATGTTGATCAGAAAGCAAAGGCACGGTGAGGCCTCCTGGAAATGCGATATGCAACCAAAACCCTTCTCAATAGATTTATGGTGAAGAGATGAGTTCGCGTAAAAGATTTTACTTTGTATGAATCCGGTATACTGCATAGTATACGGCTAGCGTGATTGTTAATAGGTCATAGGCTTTGTCAGTATTACATCTGAATCAGAAATGTACAAAATTGCCAGCGTAGGGCGTGGAGACCGATGCTTAGGATCCACCGAGGGATCCGAATCAGGACCCGCGATCGTGCTGAATCGTCGGCAAGTTAGAATAGCAGGGGGCCCGATTCTGGACTTAACGCGCCCAATTAGATGCAGGCAGGGGAGCCAATTTTGGAACCCTTGCCTTCTCTGGCGTGCGGGCTTTGAGGCGTTTTAATGTGGGTCGGCGGCTTGCGCTAAGCATGCGGTGCCCTCCTTGCGATGTGCAACAAAATTGGAACCCTGCCAGGAGAGGGGCGGGCGACACGGAATTTGAGCCTTCTGGTAAATGGAAGGTATGTGCAGTTAAGCAACCAAAGGTTCCGAATCGGTGGGGACAAACTGGCAACATGAAGGGGCTGTCTCGTGAAGTCTATTCCTAGAATGGGGTCAAAATGCGGTCCCCCCACCATCTTGGTTTAGAGACCGACCCAGGCTCCTCATTGTGCAATCAAACCATAGGTTCAAGATTTAGAGGATAATGATAACCAAGAAAATGAAGAGGGTCGAGCAGAGATAATGATAGGAACAAAAGTGGACTGCATCAACAGAATTGGGGGTCCGCACTTCACACATTGCTTCCTTCTTTGGTCTCCACTCCGTCGACATACTTTACAGCACTCTCAGTTCCTGCGTCTTCAGAATTGCCGACATCATCCCATTTGGAATACAAGTCCTTTGGTAGCATCGCGTCTCCGTCGGCTTTCCAAAGTACCAATTTATCCCCTTTATCGTCATACCTGACAGCAACATGTCCACCACACCCCTTTACTAACTGGAGAATCTTACCAATCAGTGCAGCCAATTTCCTCAGATCATCCTGGCTGCCTTCTTCCCATCTTTTGACCTGGACCGCTACATCTTCAACCTCTGGTGCCTGAAACTTACCCTTGGTGTGGTAGGCCCGCACAAGCTTCGGGGTTTGAGATACCCAGAGCTGTGGCACGACTTCTCGAAGCTGAAGAGGCTTCTGGGAGACACGAGTTTTGAGTTCCATGGTCGATTCGAGTGGGACTACCCGGCCCTCTTCTCTGATAGTCAGTCTGGACCCAGCGGGAGTGGTAGTAGGAGGGCTGTTGGTCGAGGATAGAGACAACGATTCTAGCAAGCTGGAGAGACTGTCGTTCTCTTGCTCTTTGCTGTTCGGAGAAGGGGTGATTTTATCAGCATCGAGCATGACATATCCGTCCGCTCACAGGGACCTGGGAATAACACCAACTTTCATTGAAGGATGCCATACTGGTGGCTACCATGTGAACTTATAGTCCAACGTGGAGGAGTTTGGTTCTTTCACCACTAAAGCGACGAGGAGTCACATCCGAACCTACGATCCTCCAGCCGACCCTCATCATCTAGTGGTAAGACCCTCAGTATCTAGATGGTCATACACCATCTGAGTTGCAGTTACTTTCTAAGTGGGGGTATGGGGTGGGATTACCGAGATCGCAACCATCAGGAATCAGAGGGATGTGACCTACTCATCCACTTGCTACGTCACCAAGCCTCTTTCTGTACAAGTAGTGTTTATGTGGTTCATGACCATCTTGATATTGAGGGTTCGACCACTTGTACCGAAAACTTTTTCGTACTAACCCTAACCCTAAAACCATCGTCATTTGCTACTATTTTGGGCGGCGTTTCATAAACTTTTGGATTTGAGAGAATGTTTTGGTGTTGAAGAATGGAGTAATGCCACTAAAATTTATGTTTAAGGGATTGTGGCAGGATCTCAATATTCAAACAAGGAGATGGAATCCTCCAACTGGTTCTGGATCCGGAAGGCCAACAATCTGGCTTTGTATCAGTGAGAAGGAAGATTCCGACTGAGAGATTTCGAAGACAACTATTTCGTCTCAATATCCATGATGATTGATTATGAGTTTGAACTATGCTGTAATGCAGAACTACCGTATCCATATCGAAGTCTCCGTCCACTCTGCATGTAATAAATCGGGATCATGGCCAAGCTGCCTATGATGAACCAAACCCAATCTCTCGAATTGCCCGTTCCTGACCGGATCCAATACCAGATAAAAGTAGTGGCTCGAGACTTCCTGATGAGCAGCCATTCCGACATATAATGTATAATCCCGTGATAATTCCGTCGAGTGTCCCAAATAGAGGTAGAACATCGAGGACTTGCGACGTTCAAAGTCGTCCCGATCAACGCCAGAGCGGCAATCAAGCCATGTTACACCATCAACTTTGCGTTTGATATCGGAGATTCGTGTCATCTTCCCTTGTAGAAGCAGCGTTCCAGCATCCAGTAAGTCGTAAGTGTCATCCGAATTCGTTGCGACTTCTGCCTCCGGTATGAATTCATTGCATAAGATCATCTTAACAGGTAAGGAGACGCCAGCCCAGCTCCAACTCGGAAACGAAACATCACACTCTTTTCCAGGGGACTGTGGCCACCGATGCGGCTTCTCGTCGAGAAATGGGGAGCACCACAAAAGGTTCCATACGAGATACTTGCGGGATAGGCCAAAGACGAATTTATCCCCTGTTTGGAATTCGAATTCTTGAGCTATGCCGCCCAATGCGTTCAGAGAATCACGAGGTTTTGACATTTGTCGCTTGGTGTAGTCTTCAATGAGCCCGAACCACAAGAAAAGCCATTCAGGCGGTACTTCATTCTCAGGTGATCCGGCTGTGGGGGATACATCCTCTTTCGATTCCTGGATCGACTCCATGAGTGTTTGCCTATCTAACGGAACCAGCGCTTTTGGCTGGGCAAAATAGCTCGGCCGAACGGGCTGATTGGAGACCTCCTGGCAATGCCAAAATATTTCAGAGCTCGAACACACCAGCAAGCGTCGAGCGAGAACACATTCTTGGAGCGTCCAGGCACGATTACTCAGCTGTTGATCCAATTCGATATAGTGCTTATGCTCGCCCGGTTGAGGGTTTTCGTCTTTCGAATATTCCACCATGTAGAGCAGCGACAACGTCTCCAGATTTCCATCTATCAGCGCTGGGAAATCGCATATATGAGCCTGGGGTACATGTCTCGGTCGGGAAAAGGTCTGGGCTGGATCGGATAGGGAGTCTGCTGCTAAAACGAAAGTTGCGTTCGTGTAGATATCCTTCATCTGAGGAATCTGGGTGGCAATATCTTGATCGTCATCTTGAATAATACACAGTGCATCGATCCAGAGATATCGGGTACCCATCTTGCGGATGACCCTGATTGTGTCCTGAATACATTGTTCCAGATCCAAGACTTGGGCGCCATTAATGAAATCGACCTTTCGATTCTTGGTGAGCAGGTTACGATGTCCAGGCTCTCCCCATCTATAACTGAGGCATGAGTAATGCTGTCTTTCCCCTTTTCTACTCTCATAAAGCTTAAAGATACCATCAAGTGCTGACTCGTCAAGACCCAGATCGAGAACTCTAGTTGGTAGGATGGGTGGATCAGAAATACCTGATTTGCAGTTTTCATGCTTCTCCAGGCACGTAGTCAGAGAATGCTTAGCTGCGAGCAGATTGGAGTCTCCCAAACTATTCGAGACGAATGACAGGATACCGTATGTACTTGGCAACCTCCTTTCTATACATCCACCGCGAATCAGATAACTGGGACCGCTTCAACAGGGTGGTAATCTTACTATCATCAGCTAGAATACATATCTCCTCCTCACACCCAGAAAACCGCATCCCTCGTCGATGAAATCGGTGATCCAAAGTTATCTGCAACCTCAAACGACTCGCCCCTTTATCCCAGAATATTTTCACTCCATCGGAGGGTAGCGGCTGGGGACATTCATCTAACGACTTATTTCTCAACGCGAAACATGCTTTGCATAATGGGCAAGATATTTTCGACAAATCCCAGCGGTAGGGGTGGCGGGCTGGGGTGAATAGATCTGAGGAGTGTGTGAATCCTTGTGGGGTGACGGCTTGTTCGAGGCCGGAGGTGCAGAGTAGAGATTTGCATGTTGTGCAGAGAGGATCCTTGGCTGTGTCGTCGGGTGTGAGACAGCTCCAACCGTGTGTCTCTGGTGGTTTGGCCATCTTTTTTTTGGTGGTAGTTGTCAACTCGGGAATTGTACTTGGAGGGAAGATTCTGAGTATAAGTGACTAGCTATTCGTACCTAGTATGTTTGGAAAAGCAATTACTTATTATTGATGAGACATCGCGTCCCCGGTGCGATGAATAGGTGGTTGGAGATGGTACTGCTGCCAAGAGAAGAGGTCAAGATCAGTGGAGGGTGGGGTTGGTTTAGTCACTAAGATAGGCGAGAAGAAGATCCAGAGAGAGAATAATCCTCTTACAAGCGAGGAAGGGAGTGATTTCCTTGCTTGTGTGCAGTCGATAAGAGCTGAAGGAGCTGAAGGAGCTGAAGGAGCTGAAGGAGCTGAAGGAGCTGAAGGAGCTGAGCTTGGCTGCTCTTGGCTGCGAACCCGCGCTTCCGTCTTGGAGCAGAAGCGCCAAGGTCAGCTACTTAGCTCTTAAATGCTTAGGCAACGATGCTTGATTCTCGTCATTAAATGGTTCTCCACCTCCTTCGTCCGAAATAACGCTGGAGATCATCAGAAAGAAATCAAACTGACGCGATGTCAAGTTCAGTGGGTCGCCAGTTCCATACCTGAATTATCGATAGTACTGACCTTAGTGAAATTTAGAGCGAAGATGATGGACCTCAATCCGAGTTATCCACTCTTTATGAGCCTAGTGATGCAGTGGCCCAGTAAGTCGATACCTCTTCTTGTTGGAGTATAGTGTCTGATACGAATAGCATCATTTTCGTGCCCAGTTTCAATTCTTTCGATGTATCGAAACCTGAGCCTCGTGAAAGGCGCATGTCAAACTCTCACAGGAACTGGCTGAAACACTATATTCCGCTGTCACTCCCTTATTGTCGAGTCTCTCTCTTTAGCTATAGCATTCAAATCACTCGAGATCAACAACTAGATCTCGACGAGCCAGCATTAGATTTGCTTGATGATCTCAAGGATAGTCGTGACAAACCACGACTTCCAGTCTTCCTCATGGCTTATAGCCTTGGAGGCTATCTTGTGAAGAAGGTTATTATATCTACCCTCTAGTACTTCCCGACAACGTTTTATGGAAGCTAATTAATATCCAGTGTCTCGAAAGGGGATCTAGAAGTCGTCGTCGATATGCTTCAGTGTTTAATTCTATCAGGGGAGCTATATTTTTTGCCTCGCCTCATAAGGAAGAAGAGTATACTACTCTTGGACTACTTGCTGTTCGCGTCGCCAAACAACTACAACCAGATGCGCCTCAAGAATACTTTACAGCACTGAGTCAAAGCACTGAAGATTTCAAAAGCTTGAATGACAGTTTCCTGAAAATTGTGGACGAGGAGAGCCGGATTCGAGTTGTGAATTTCTACGAGACAATGGCAGCTGCTCGTACGCCATGGGCCGGACTGGTAAGCAATTATTCGTCCTAGCAAAATACGAATAGTCGGTTGAGAAATACGATACTATCTAGCTGCTCAACCCTCATATAGCAACTGTGGGGACTCCGAAGGAGTCCGCCATCGCCTTGCGCGCTGACCACAAGACCATCTGCTCATTCGACAGCATTGATGACAAGAACTGCAGAAAAGTAATGAGCGAGGTCAAAAGACTTGTCGATGAAGTAAAAAGAAATAACAATATGATGGTCCGATCACACTTGAGCCCCGACACCCCAGAGCATCCGCACCATCCAAGGCCGCACTCTATGCCACCCAATACCAAGATCCCAGCTTCTGATATTCCAACATACCCTGTCATTCCGAAGAGCGAATCCCAAATGGAGCAGAGAAAAAACTCGACAGCAATGCCTGCTTATTTCACCATATCCAATCCGATAACTATCACCAATAACTCTACTGGACCAGTACCCTCTACTGAGCCAGCCAAACAAGAGTCCAAAGATGAACCATCTCTTTTTGATAAGGCAAAATCAATGGGAGAGAAAGCTGCCGTCGCAATTGGTATAGTCGGAGGCATAAAAGGGGGAGTTGAATCTTTGAGACCGAGCAAAACGGATACTGCAAAAGCTTCCTCTGAGCCTTCTCATCGTCATGCTTCGCAAAAAGATATAAAAACTCACCAGCAACCACAATTATCTTCACCAGCACTACTAAGACCGAGAGCATCGTCGTTACAACCTTCACCTCGACCACGTTCCTGGCACGCTCCAGAATCGAATAATGTCCCAAGACTATTGCCGCCAAATTCTCAGCGGCCCCTTCATCATCAAGATTTAGGGGCTCTACAAAGACCTCCAGGCTTACAAAGACCTGGCGCCCCGCAGATATCCAACACTTCTCAATTCCACACACCCTCGCTCGTTCGACCACCTCAAATCATAGCTAAGTCTCCTAATGCCTCAGCAACTATCCGCACGGGCTCTAGATCCAGGTCTAGACTGAGGACCTCCACGCTGACGAGGCATACCAGTACCTCCAGATCTCCTTCGGCTATTCGGCAGGGAAGAGGCAGAAGGGTTTAATCTTCGGTTTCCTAAAATTCTGGATCTTTTTCGAGGTAGTAATCTAAGATAGGTGAAGTATTTCATAATCCAGGGCTGAAGAATCACATCAGCAATCTGTCAACCTTCCTCCAAGATATAGTTGCAAGTGAGATTCCAACCAAACGGCTCGTGATGGAGACAGTCCCGTCCCACGACTTGTCAAATAACCCCTTCGAGGAGCTATTTCAGTTCTCCAGTGATTGCAAATCAGCCGAACTCGCTGAACCTCCTCGAAGAAGCCATTTCAGATGTCGAAAGAAGCTATTAACACACCACAGACCGATACGGCCGTCGGGACAACTGACCAGAGGTAATCTAACGAGCATGTCCAAGGTACTCTAGAATTAGTTAGGGATACGTAGCTAGATAGTACTCCTGAAAGCCTTCAGTCGTTCTCTCCTAGCACCAAGATCAAAGATAGAAAGTCTATCCAATGGCAGTATAGACCACAGCAAGTCCGCACACCCGTTGGTATACCATGAGCAGTCTGATCATCACGAAGAGCTGGCAACCCCACGGGCATATAAACAGTGGCTCACCGCTCCCGGATATTGACGGGCTTGCACTACCGCAGCCAAGTCTCGATTGGGAAGAACTTGACCCCAAGACTATTATATCCAGGATGATGATTGGGGCGCGCAACCGCCACCATCCTGGGGTGCAATAGGACATCTCGGATCGGAGCAGGTCAGCACCTCCGGTGGACATGCCGGAACCTGGACACCGCCATGATTCTGTGATCCCTCTATTAATCTATCCTTAATCCTCTGCTCCTATTGATGCCTGCGAAGATGACGCCAGTAGCTGGAAGAATACCTTCCGAGTAGAGGCTATCATGCGCACTCTTTCCTTCAAATGAGTATGGTTAGTGCACACTACTCTGATTCTTTGTGTGTTCTACATAGGCTGAAAAGCAAGTCTGATACATGATCAACATCCCGATATAAGGGATTCTGCGGCTTCTCTATGGAGATGATAAATCTGAGCACGACATAAGGTACAAAATAAGTGGAATATTCCAAAGTTTGTTTTTCAGTCCATATCCTGTATAAATACAACAGCAAATGACACCATCACCAACGCAAAGATCTCTTTGCGGCTTGGCTCTGTGGCGGCTGCAGCATTTGAAGTCGAAGTCGGAGTCGACGTTGAAGTCATTGTTGGCGTCGATGATATCAAAGATGATGATGCCTCCTCGACCATCTCGCTGATAGGGACAATCGCACATCCATCTCCACTCTCCTCGTAAAGCGATCCGGGACAGGGGCCTTGGAAAATGTTCCCTTTCTGGCCATCTGGCGCTGTGTAGTCTCCAGATACAGCATTGCCTTCATACCCAGTGGCGCCGAACCAGCCTCCCGTCCGCTCGTCGACACAAAGGGGTATCTCGCTGTCGTTGTTCAAACAGACTTGATTGCTTTGGCCTACATTATCTCATTAGTTCTTCATTTTGAAAGTGATGTTTGCTAATATGAATACTGTGTTTAAAGAAACAAATACAAGAACTTACATTGTAGAGAATCAGAGGTTTGTCTCTTCTTCAATTTATTTCCCAGATCATCTACAGCATCGTTTCCCAGACCAAGCCAGTCGGTTCCACTAGAAGATCCTGTCGGTGAGACTTGAAAGGTAGCTTGGAAATTCCCGGAGGCTGTACGGGTCGCGCTGCGAGAGGTAGACCCAACAGTCAGGGTCTGACCTTGCCAGGTAAACGTTCCGATATACTTGGACTGCGGTGATGCCACTTGTGCGTTACAGACTTCGGCGGCCTAAGTGAGTCTTGTCAGAAATGGAAGAGATGGAATATGGTGCTTTAGAAGAGACCAACTGAGAGCGGGATACAGGCTGCGAGGATTGCGAATAAAGAGTATTTGCGGAGAGGCATCCTCATTAAGGACAACTTTGAATTCGTCAAAACTGAAAAGTCTTGTCTGCTTCCCTGATGGAGATATTTTGGGGTATCAGGCTCAAGCATATATACACCAGTTAATTCCGCATACTTGCAAAGCCGCTCGGCTGAAGAGACATAAGCTATACACAAAAAAAGCTAGTCAGGGCATAAGGCGTTCTGGGCGTGAGCTAACAGTGCAGTCCCACTTGTCTTCGAACGTAGATATCAGAAGAAAACAAAAGAAATGCCGATAGTCGGCACACTACTCCGCCTGAGTATCTTGGCTACATTCAGCTGCCAAGTCTCGAAACGCTTCGAAGCGAAATTTAGCCATTCAACCACAACCTCATTGGATTATGTCGAATTCATTTTTCCGAACTTCCGAGATTAGGGTTCATACTTATCCCAAAAGAGATTTGAACAAGACTGAGAAGTTCTCTAGAGCAGATCATTTCAGGCAGCATTTGAAGCACAGTCATGCGGGCGTCAGCGGCAAGTGGTCTAAAATGCCAGAGAATGCATGTATGAAATATGAGCTAGTTTCTGTGCCAATCCGGGCCCGGAAAGGCTGAGCGCCAGCGGAGCGAGAGTTTAAAAGGACCACTAAGGAGAATCATGGGGAAGAGCCTCGAACCATATGCGTTGAATTTACGCTAGCTACATGAAATGAAATCCATGCTCTATAGAAACTCAAGGATTAATAATCGAAATCTCAAAGTCTACTTGCATGCTAATGAACCCATAACGGCAGTTAATAGGTCACTGCGCTTGATAGACAAATTGTAAATCTGTTTCCGAGTCCTAGGGACCAAGGATTGCCAATTCAAAAATAAGAAAAAGGGCAAAAAAGAGATCTCCTAGTCCTGGTTTGATAGACACATCCACTTCCTTCCCATATCACACAACGCTGTACTTGGTTTTTTACGCCCCGATATCGTTCGTACCAGGTTGTTCCGCCAAGAAATATTACAGTATCTGAACCTTGGCCTCCAGCGTCTCCTTTTTCTCGCTTTCTCGCCTAGCATGTTGTTACAATTCTAAAATATGATCCTCAGCGCGCGTGAGAATCTCCGCCTTGCTTGGTTAGCTCGTTGCCGAAGATTCTGGGATGACTTTCCAGAGCGCGTTGATGTTGTCTCGGATTCGGTGCCGGTAGCGTTGCTCGACCTGGTTGTGGACCACGCGCACTTCTTCCAACAGGCGGCCGCAAGGGTGAGTGCTATCGTTTTCGGATATTTGTGATTGGGTATCTCCTAGGTCACTACGAAGTAGTAGGGGTATATGGCCTGTGGTCGAATACCTATTAGTGGCGAAGGACCAAGATCGCGGGGTGTCTATCGTGTTAGGAGATTGCCGAGATGGTGTATTCATCTCCGGGTCTCTCTTATCGCTTGACTGGCCTGGTGGAAGGGGAAGCAACGAACAATACCCTTGTGAGTATCCGGTATCAGTTGAATACGTGTCAAATGATTGCTTGTAGTGAAAAGAAGGGATTGATATTCCAGCGATATTCAGATGTGGCCGACCAGGCCTTTTCAGCAGAAGGCGAACAGAGAGGAACTTCTGCCATAAGAGAATCCAACGGCTGCATAGTTTGTTGTTGATGGTCAATGGTCTGGGAAAGAAAGGGGTTGTTCCTATCGGTGAAAGTTGCCTAGCCGCTTAGTGGCTGACATGTCTAGCGGGGAGTGGAGCGAGGGGCTCTATCCAGAGAATTATTACTAAGAGAGTGCCCGTGCAGCATCTTGCATTCCATGGAGGTTCTGGACGACGTCAAATTTGAGCGTGAACATTTACTCTTGAGTAGAAAGTCTGCTGTAATGATTGAAATGGGTGTGTGTACCAGGTAGAAGTCGTGGTTCCAATTTTTCTTTTTTTCTTTTTTGGGAAACGCGGGAATCGAACGGCTTATGAACCGTGTGTGGAAGAAGTTACGAGGTCCTTCAGACGCGGTTACCTACCATAGTCTGGACCTCTGATCTTCCCATCAATATCTTGGGGACTCGGCAATCTGGAGCTGTCTGAATGAAGCTAGTAATGACATTCCCGCATTCCTCAGTACAAATAGCTTCAGACGAGATGTTGCCAAGGTAAGACCTCCCTCTCTGCCTCTGATCACGACTTTTATGCTATTGGATGATACACGATTCCAAGAGACTGCGATATGATTAATTGATTGATAATGCCATACACGGATCTAGCAGTCCTTGGTAGCAGTCCTTAGGATTGCTATGCCGGAATATAAGCTGCGATGTGCAACAAAAGGAAGAAACCGTTGAGGTATCATGCGACAGCGAGTCAATCAGTCACATGTGGCCGCTGGACGAACCAGCATTTTATTAACGGTATCAGCTCGACGTCACCGAGATTGACAGCCTCGTTACCCGGGTATGATTTAGGGGACATAGTCTAGAGGAACTGGATACCGAGTTCTAGAAACGATCACGCATCATTCGAGATTTTAGCTACTATATCAGTCTCACAAAAGTATTATGAACAACGCGAGGTCACAAGACCTATCCGTAAAAAGTGTACAGATTGTGTATTTCAGACGTGTTCTCGGTCATGATAGAAAAGGTAACGTTTCAGTGGCTCGCAGTCCAGATCACCTTCCCCGGAATATGACCCGTCAACCTATGAGCGTTATCGACGCTCTCACCCATGGCTATGATGTTCTCCACGGGACCACCAAAGTTCACCACTGCACTCTGATACACATTTGTCCCCAATTTGATCTGCGCAATCGGACCTGTGCAATCCAGCGTCCACTTGGCAATAGTGTAAATGTAGGGCTCCATTCTCCTCTGCTTGCCGGTCTCCGCCGTGTCCGACTCGTTGATCGAGATACAGTCCATCCAGAACCAAGCGGACCATCCAGCCGTGAGACCATGTATAATCGCAGCGTTTTCAAAGACGTTTCTCAATGCTCTGGCAGCGCTCAGCGGAATGAGAACTGGGTGTCCGTTGATGATGATCTCCTCTGTCGCGCCTGAAAGATCCCGATTGTATCTGATTACAAATAGAGCCGTGGTCATTACGATATCTTGTGTTTGGTGAAGCTCAATCTGGATTGGTTCCCCGGCACTTCGAACTCTGCTTCCCCATGGTGTGAAGATACGTGTTACTGTAGGTCCGTCGGAAAGTGGCTCGTAGATGGGGCGGACCTTCATTTTGCTTTGGCAGCATCCCATTTTATGTCGTCCTAGTTTTGGCGCCTGAGTGACAGAAGAGCTGAGACCAGTGAATGACGCCTACTGTAGGTTTAGAAGGTGTGCAATAATCTATGCGGGTAGTGATACAAAGCTGTTGAGTAGTGACAGCTAAGATGCCAGACGACGTGTATTTTAAATGAGAAATACCACATGGAAAAGATTCATCGTTTGGCAAACAGGAGCCGTGATGAACTAAACCTTCTTGGCTGCGAGCCAGCCAAGGTACACTATCGATTGCGGCTGAAAACTAGGAAAATTCGGGGTGGCAGCTAATATGAATGCTTCAAATTGCTTAGCCACATAAACATAAGCCAAGGAAGCAGCTTTTTCTGACGCTTGCTCGAGGAAGATAGCTATCACGTGTAATTACGGCCTCGCATGCTGTTTAAAAATGTATGAAGGTAAAAAGAGTCGCTTAGAATTTACAACTAGCTAGGAAAGAAAGTATGTATGGAGGAAAGGTGCTAGGAGGTGTCTCGACTGATCTCGGTTAGGCGGCTACTCGGAACTTGGCGCTATACTCATAAACCATTCAGGAAAAACTAAAGCAATCAAGCAATTTCGAACTTTTTCTCCATTATAAATGAGATTTCAATACACTTTTGAAATCAGATACGATAGTTTGAATCTTAATTCAACATCTTTTTAAGATCACTTGAGTAGACAATTGAGAGTCGACGTTTAAGAGGTATTGTGAGAATCCAAATACTTCTCTTTTCTTCGGGTTCTGGTTCCTGCGCTAGCCAAGAGTGCCACTGCCCGCACCTCCCCCCTCCTCTTCCTGGAGGGATCTGCACACTCCAACGGCTGCCCTGTGCTGAAGCTTGCGAGCCCTGAAAAAGAATATAGCGCCGCTAGGATGTGCGAAAGCTTTGCTGAGGTTATTGCTGAGTTACCACTTTCGTGACTAGTAACGTGAAGCGTTGCAGCAGTTGCATTTTCTAATACGATTCCAGGAGACGGTGCCCTATCCTAGCCATGGAGAAGATGTCGGGCGAGCGTATCGGCGAGGGTAGAAGGTGAGGCTACAACGCGCATGCTGTGTGCGAGTTGTAAGTCCTCGCGCATATGCAGGAGGCGCGGGCTGCGTATTTGCCGTGTAGCTACTGGGCTGCAGCAGTGGAGGAGGTAGTCGTCGTCGGCGTTCTGAGAGTTCACAACGCCTGGTGAACGCTGAGGGGACTACGGTTGTCAAAACATTGTGGGGCCGAGCGCACTAATGCGGAGCCAGTACCGACGATAGTGGCGTCCTTCATTGAATTTGCGCCACTGGCAGCCACATCGCTATTGGTAACTTCTCCGCAGCCCGGGAGGACTTGGACAATCAAACACAGATGTTCCATTTACTTCAAGAACAGTAAAAGCTCAACAGTGATGCTGAGGCAAACGAGTGCTACCATATCATAAATCAAAGCTCTCTCAATCTCGGTTCTATTTGTTCACTCTCGGTGCTACATACTTCCACAAATCCCGTGCGAGTGCTCCCCCTTCTTCAATAAGAGCTAAGAATGTAGTATTTCTCGACGTGAACTCCGCATTAGCAACTATGTATTGGCGGACTAATTCCCTGAGCTCGTCGACCTTACTCGCCAAATCGGGAGTTCTCTCATCCGAATATATGTACCGCACAAAGCCCACAACAACTTCGAGTCTCAGGGCATCGAGACTGAATAGGTTGAGAGTCTTGTGTATTTTGAAAAGGGTCAGTCTCTTCAGCCTATCGACGCCCCATTTCTGCGCCAACACATACAGCGATGCATGTATGTGGAGTATCTCGCCAATATTCTTGCCCATTCCGTCGCCCACCTTGAGATTATATGTTCCTTCGAAATTGAATTGAGGCATTGGGCGAGGGTATATCAGATCTTTGAAGACAGGTATTGTCTTTGTAACAGGTGCTGCCCGAGGATAAGCACGGTTCTTGTCCGCCTGATTTGCTGGCAAGAAAAAGTCGTCATCAGGCGAAGGTGGGCGAGGCGTCTGGTCTGCGGCTGGAACGCTCGGTTTGACGATCATGGTCGGAGTAGAATAGTCTCCGATATATGCAAATTGGGCAAATCGGATGAAGGTTTCCTTATCCACATCATCCCACCTAGCTTCGCGTGCCAGACCTTCCGACATTTCAGTCCGCATAAGAGCCTTCAAGCCGGGAGCTAGTTCTGCTAAGGCGGCCTCATGAACTGTGATAGGAACTGCGTCCGCACCCACAATGAAGGTATAAGAACGAGAAAGTAGTATTCTAGGTGAATATGTTAGTGAGAGAAATCAAGTGATGAGTAGATACGCACGCTTCAAATGACGCTGACATCTTGAATGGTTCGATTCAGGCAAAGGGCTGAAGTCGCAAACCACTGACTAGCCTAGGAAGTTCTTGATGAAGTGTAGGAAGCATTTTTTTTGGTTAAGGAGGGAGGAGATGGAATTAATATAGAGACAGGTGTGGCAGGATTCCGGGGTAGGTAACGTCGTGTTTGTCATTGGCGAAGTTCCATCCTAGATTACTCTGCTAATATCATAGAGGCGATGGTTCAGCGAGTATGACTTGTGGTAGGGGTGATTGGTTCCTGGGGAAATGAGGTTTGCATTTGGAACTATCAAAAAAAGTTCCGTCCATATCGCCAATACCAAGTGATGTGAATAGATCCGTGTTATCCATCTGTTAGAGTACTGAAGAGTATATGCTGAAAAGATCTGGTCGATTAGAGAACGTTCCACTCGCCACAAATCCATACCTTATAGGTCAGATTCCTCTGTCCTGGGAAGACCCTTCTCCTGCATAATATCCTCACCCACTAAAGTTCGTCGACCAACACTACGGTGTCGAGTTCAGCAGATTTCGAACCTGCATCAGACTCTGAGCACCCCTCTCCGCGGATGGAAACCTCAACCGGCGAATACCGAATGTTGATTCACGGAAACCATAAGCAGGGCCCTCGATTATCCAGTCCGAGGAAAAGCATGCAGAATATCTTGCGTGCGCTTCGAGGACTGGCTGTATGTATGTCGGATTTGTGCACGCTCCAAGAAAATCATCCAGGTCGTAAACTCTCTTAGGAGATGTTGGCGAGAACATTAGCTCTTCTAGATTCCTTGGGAGAAGGACAGCACACTCGACCGCCGACCTTCGCAGCATTTCCTGCAGCGGGCCAGCGACTGGAAAGCCAATTCGGGATTCCATCAGAAGTTCCATGCCAAGTTGGACAGCCTCGGCTCCATTTTTACTGCCTTCCTGTGTTCCTTCAGAAAAGAATCGAGCTATGATGTCAATTAGCTGCAGAGATGCGAGCATTTGCAGAAATGGCTGGTATCGAAATGTGTATTGTGGTCGATAATATTTATCGAGAAGGCGAAGTCCTTCTTGAGCGTGCTCCCAAACTGCCCCATCCACTAGAAATGAGGGGAACCCTTCGAGGTCGAGCAGTGGTCGAAGCAACTGCACAACCGCAGTACTGTAGTACACACTTGCCTGTCAGACGACCCGCTGGAATGTGGAGCTGTCAAACTCACAGCAAATAAAGTACATGAGGAAGTACTTTTTCATTACCATCCTCGAAACTGCTGGGTACATCGGGCAACTGCTCTCGCCACGCTCGAAGTCGTCCGTACTGAAAAAGGATTTGTCTCGCGGATATGGAAGGACCACGCTGAGAATATACCATCGTGGCAATGTCCTGAAGGATCGCATTCAACTTCGATTTCTCCCTGTTCGTTGTTGCGAGCAGGCTCCGACGAGCTTCAGGTTGCTCCTTGGAAAACCGATGTGGATACCAGTTTTTATTGTCCAGAAGGTCATCAAACTCCTCTGTGCTATTATACACTGCAGATTCGATTATCGGTGGAGCTTGGAATGTCATCTGTGCCCACTCACTTGGCTTGTTAGGGGCGTGTCAGATCAGCAGAAGGAGATCTCTACTAACACGTTCAAACTCCTTATTCCACCAAACGTAGCTTTCCAGGACTCCACGAACCCGTCGTTTTCCTGGTATACCGCTCTGGGTAAACTAAGAGTTGCTACTTTTAAGTAGGCCACCGCCCGCAAAGCATTGCCGTGAGCGCAATCTACTAAGTGCATCACGGCGAAGGCTTGTATTGTCGTCAGCCGGCTGTCGTCCGGCTCCAAAGCTTTCCGGGCTGCGTCACTGAACCTCGCACCCAGTCGCTCATATATCCCTTCTTCTCCATAGACTGCCGTGTGCAGGCTGCATGCCAACGCACAAACTGAGTCGACAAGTACAGACGAGCAGTATGTCTCCGTGTGCAGGCCATAGCTATCGGCAAAGCGTCCTTCACTGAATAGCGTATGGATTGGGTGGATCCACGCGAAATAGAGCTGGAAGAGATGGTCCAGAATGGATGTATCGGTTGTGACCTTCGTCCAAAAGGAATTCGGGGCTCGAATGCCGCCCATTTCGTGATCGGAGGCCTCGTATGTAGAATTTTGAGACTCCCTGCGCGAGAGACTTTCGAGGTCCACCGGAGGAGAGTGTCCCAGCCATTCAACAATGCTATTATATGCCTCGCCATTGCTTAGACGTTCGAGAGTTTCCGGTACCTTCTCATTTGTGGACAGAGCCTGGAGAATTTGTTCTGTCATATGGTCCTTGGCCCTAAGCTCCCTGATTTGCTTGACCAGCTCTTCCTTCGCGTGCTTGATGTGAACCTCGTAGATGCACTCAGAGTTCTCGACTCGTGTCGCACACCTCTTGCACGGCTTGTTGCCATCACACTACATCCGTCAGCCTGGGTCTCTGAAGCACGACGACAACTGTTTGACGCAGCAGCCTTTGGCGTTCGCATAGAAGAAAGGAGAAATTCAAAGAGTACTGACCTTGGTCCGTGCCTTTTTACAGTTGAGGCAGGCATTGCGCGTAACGGATCCGGGGACTCTTCGATGTTTGGATGAAGAAGAACTGCTCTCAGCAGGAATGTCTTTATCGACGCAGGGGCGGCGCGGATCAGACCCCGTACTCTCGGATGTCGATTGACTTGGATTGCTAGCTGACGCACAGCTTTCTCTATGGGGTTCTCTGTAGGACGATTTAATTTTGCGAAAGTTCGAGGAAGACATGTCAGGATGCCCAAAATATGGAGGCTATGGCGGCAGCAGTCGCCGTCAGGATTAAATCATTATCGTCCTACAAATGGCCGTAGTGGTGCAGTGGGGTGAACGCCGATAAGTGGCGACTGAGTGGCGAGATGGGAAAGGGTGTCTTGGTGGAAATGTTGGTAGAACTGGCCTAGGCGGGGAAGATGGAACGCCACGAGTTCATCTGAACGTGACTGCGGTATTAATCGGGCTCCTAAACAGAGCTACACCGCATTGTGGTGCAGGTTTGCATATTGGACGAAGACGCGGTTGTGCAGCCTGACTTGCGGGAGAAGGTTCTGATATTTCTCACGACACGGCTTCTCGAGAGCAATACCAGCCACACGAGTGGGTGTGACGATTCTCAAAGTTCCAGCGGCACTTACCGGGCCTAAACGCCAGTTCGACATGTTTTGAGGAATAAATATGGCTCCGCCAAGTACCGTTGATCGATTCTAGGCTGAAACTGGGATTGCTGAGAAGTGGCAGTGGACACAGGACGAATTATATGCGGCGTGAGTAGTCCACTACAATCGACCTGCCCACTGTGGAAGCCTTGTCGAGATTCTAAGCACTAGTCAGTCCGGAATTAGATATTTTCGCCTGACAGCGGTTCTTCAGAGTATAGAAACTGGTGAGTGACGATTGCAGAAATACGAAGGACAATGAGAGCGCTGGGCTTGTTAAGTGGAATCTGACGGCACCGGCTCCCAAGAGGTAAATATAAACAATGCCTCGACCCAGTATATACGCTGACTTGTTGGTGCATTGCAGACTACGGATATCGTCGATGCATTCGCCACTCCTCCCGCGAAGCCATACCTTGTGTCACGCAAAGTCCAGCTCCTAGCGTTCCAGGGCTCGCGGTCGTACTTGGGGGCGAATTGCGCTGTGTTAATCCCGATCGCAATGACTGGCATTAGCAAGACTATTGTTAGGAACAAATGAGTCGGCATCGGGCGAGGCTCACAATTAGGGAAAATTCTGAGGTCATTATCACTGGAAAGAATTCAATATGATTCCAGCCAATAGCAAAGTTGTGGGTGTCATGCTCGGTATAGGAGTAGTAGAGGATGAGAAGTGAGGGCTATTGGGAAGTTCAGTGTTATGCCGAGCCTAATGCCATATTCCACGCCACAACTGTTTATTTCGGTCGTCTCAAAGGCTCTTGCCATCAGCATTTCACGTATCACATTCCTAAAGTATCCAGTCGCCACATATACATCCCTGTCCTGTACTGTCAGCCTCTGGTGAAGGGAACACGGGTTCCTATCCCACAGTACTGGCATCCCGCGCCTCGAACATGCTTTCCCATCCCAGGCTACCAATCTCGTGCGGAGAGAAATTATGTTCCCTTTCAAGGCTATCAACCTCTGGCCGGTCGAAAATATTCTCCCATCCCATACTGTGAACTGGCCGGCCACCAGCACACATTTGGTTATCCACCTCGGGTCTCACAGCATCACCTCGATGGTCGCTGCTCTCCCCAGTGTCCTCTTTCAGTTGAAATCAGTCCTTGTCAGCAAACTAAACAGTTGCGAACTTGCCTTGACCTTCTAGCTTCTTCTCTTGCGATAAAGCATGTTGTTTCCAAGTAGGTGTCTTACCAAGGTGGGCACGGCGGTCGCATGGCTTCGGAGCTACAGCAGTCAGCAGCTCGCTGGCGGATGCTCTGCCATTGTTCGGATTGGATCCAGGATCTGGCGAGGGACTTTGTGAGCCAGACCCCCGAGACCTGGGAGGTGCCACAGGGGGAGTCTGGGCCAAACAAGAGTTATCAGACTGTGTTCGACGCGAAGTAGAGGGCCTTCCTACCACTATTGCCTTCAGAGCCAAGTGCCTCTCCCAGTCCACCACAGTCCAGACTTTGTTGAAAGTGCTCGCAGCGAAACGCTGTGCTCTCGTTCACCTCCTGAAAGTTTGTTCATGAACGGTCGCTGGCCTTACTCCGCTTGTGGTTTTCCTGCGATGGCCGTTCCTACACTCTGCAATCCTAAGTCCCGCCTGACTGTCCCCAGCCCCAATTTGTTTCATGGTCGCGTGGACCTGCTCCTCTCTTGTTACATTGTTCCGAGAAGAGGATTATAGTTGCAGAAAGTGGTAATGCTCTCTAGATCTATTGAAGCGTCTACTCTGTTAACAGAGAAATAGCTGGGCGAGCGTGACTGGCTGTGAAATGGAAACTTGACACGAACCTTGCATTCTCCCGCAGGGTCTTACCACTGGTTCTGCTAGTATTTCCGTCCAAGAATCCGCTCAATCGTCTCCCCGCTTTGCCCATCAACAATATTTATATTAGGACAATAATACCAGCCTTGAGCTATCCAATAGCGAATATCGTCCATTACCGTTGGGGGAAACAAATATCGTGTATATAGCGAACCCTGCTCGAAGACGAGTTCTAGCTCTTTCAGATCCGGTTGCATATTCTGCAAGGTTTTTATACCCCAGAAGCCAAAGTCAGAGTAATCCTGGATGTTTATAGACATTCGTTGGATCCCTAACAGCTTAGCTCCTCCTGGATATAGGAAAACTTGGGACGCTCTGATTGTGTCCTGTGGCAATGAAACATATACGGGTGCTGAGTCAAGCTGAAGAAGGGGTTTATAGATCTTTAGAGCTTCGGAGCGCGATTCGTGACAGACATGAAGTAGAACTGGCGGACCATTACCAGGCCAAAACGATGTAGCGGATCTGGGGATCGGCCAGATATCTGTATCGCATATTATATCAACGTTCCGGGGGACAGAAAGAGCAATGCTCCAGACCTTAAGGCGGAGTTCGACGGGGAGAGCAGAGAATCCATAGAATGCGTTGACGAATGACATTCTTGCGAGGATCACATACTGGCACCACGGTTGACGTTGCTGTGAGACGCAGTCGTACTGTCTTGGATAGGCATCCTGGGGTGGATGCCAACGAGCCCAGAGCGCCGGAATAGTGCAGCAGTGCCGAGGTACCGATCTCCGTTCGCACGGACCCATTTCGGACCAAGATGACACGTGGACTCAGGGACGAGCTAAAACTCGCAAGGACTTATCAAGCAAAGATCGTATTGGGTCATGACCAACAAGACTCCATGGAAGATAGAGTCACCACAAAGTTTGAACATTCATCCAGGTCGTTGAGACATAAGAACTTGCGCATGAGACCTTCGAAGATGGACGCTAACAGAAAGTGGGCGATTGTCCGCAACGAAGTTTGTGTTGCTCAGTGACCAGAGAGGCCGGCCACGATGTCCGAGTGTTGGGTGCAGCATCGTCCCTATTCTTCGTCAACAAACACTTTGCCAACTTCCAGCACCACTCGTGATTCGCGTCGCACGTTATATGTCGATTTCGAAAGACCCAGATGCATTAATTCTAGACTTTGGAGGTCTTCGGAGTTGATTCGACGCCTTTTGATACGCTTCGCGCCAAGTCGAGCTCACTTCTCCATAATTCTCCTTCATAGTCAACCTGCAGATGACCTAGTACCGTTGTTCGGATAAAAGATAAATGGTCAAATATACTTTCAACCGGAATGGGTCATACTTCGACCATACCGAACTGTAGTGTTCGGCTCAAGGCCGGAAAAGTCTTGCTGACCCAAGCAGAGAGATTTCACGGGACAGTTTCAAGAGGTCCGGCTGAGTAATTGATGGTCTAGATAACGTTTGTTCTTGGGTACCGTAACTTGGAGGGCAAAAATAAATCGTGCAAGGTTTGGCTACTATTCTTCTTGTATTGATCTTATTCGGCGCGGGGACAATCGCATTGTCTCAACATCTCATGCTCTGCTGTAGGTTGAGGTATTGGCTCCATGATCGTGGCCTGAGTACACTACGAGTAGAAGTGAGATTCAATGATGGTTTGCCTGCCTGTTGACAGGTCTGTTGATCTAATCACTCCCAAACTCGACGTTGCTACTCATCGGTTGTGGACGTGAGTCGACGAACTCACAAACATTTCTTAATTCCGGGTATCGTCGCTGGAACGGTAGAGTCAAACTCCAATTTGCTTGAGTTTCGATGTGGTGAATGAACGCATCGGTCATCCTCATGGCTTCTCCGCCGAACACCAAGATGTTATCGTTTCCGAAAGGCCAGTTTACAGTGATGCAATCCTGGTACAGATTCATCAATTCTTCTGTTGCATAATTCTCTTGGTCTCTGACTAGGACATCTCGGAGCTTTCCCCAGATTGCCTAACGTGCAATGAATTAGTACATCCGATCTCCTGCTTCACTTTATGGTCTCTCTTACAAGTGAAGTCCAAAAGGGATGCGGTGTGGCCAGTTGTGAGCGTCGTGGGCGATACCAGTCCGGCATGTTATGATAAATCTCCATCGTTGGTAAGACTTGCCACTGAATAAAGTGGTAGACGAGAAACAACATAGCAGCTTTCTCTGCAAACCCAGAGTATACAATCCTCCGAAAAAGGCTGCAAACAATCGATGATACAGGATGTGCGTCGTTGGGAATATCTGCACTTACGAGAGCTCTGAGATCCGGGTGATATGGACCAATAAGCAGAACACCAGGTGCATTTTCATTAGCAAGACTCCTCTGACGCTGGGAAAGCCCAAGAAGGATACTGTCGACTGGGCCAGTGGGTGGCAGAAATCGAGGGGACAGCCTCCACACCGGATAAGCCGACCCGCTGCCCAATCTTGTAGCTGGGTCATTCCAATTGAGGGGAACCATCCGAGACTTGTCTTGACTCGAAAGCGAGAAGTCTCTCTTCGGAAGTGGAGCTGTACCTAGGCCGTTGAAATTCATCAGCCTATTGATGAGAGACATCGGCTCGCCGCTGCCATCTGACCGTCCCAAATAATCCCTGAGCCGCCTCAGCCCCCACTCAAGCTCTTTATTCCGTCTCTCGACTTGCTCAAAGTCTCTCGCAAGTTGGGTTTGTGACAGCTCCTGGATTCGTTGTTCCAGTTCCCTGATATAGAGTTTGGTTCTCTGACGGATTGACCTCTATCTCCGGGGATAAGTTAGTTGACATATCCTCGATGATTTCACAAGGTAGTGACTAAAGTTCAAAAGCCCATTGTATTGGATTTCTGAAACCTTGGAGTGGTCGAAGTAGGGTAAGCTCACCTGGGACTCTCGGTCGTTTGCGCGCTTTCGTGCAAGTCGCGCAGGAGCCATTGTCTGTACGAGTCGAGTTCCAGCGCGGGATCCTACCACTGTTAGACCAAGTCGAAGACCATAAGGTGTCTACCGCGACCAGGACCTTGACTAGGAGATGCGCGTTTTGTTCGTACCTCTGCGTTTCACTTCGGGCTTGTTCGTGGATGAGACCTCGATATTCACTGTCACCCCCGGGCCATGGCAGTTGAGTTGCTCCTCGGCCATGCTATCGAGTAGAAGATACTATGCTGATATCTGGCAAATCTCGGAGGAAACAGATGGCGCTACTATCGCCACATTCATGAAGGCTTGTGGTAGCTTTCGAAGTTAAGCAGGCCCAAAAGAAACCAACCAAACATTGGTGACGGGACGTCGAGGTTTAAGAAGGCATTAAGGTGTAGATAGTTTTTTTCGTACTGATGCACAGTGAATAAGAGTCGAGTCTGCAATGCCAAAGACAGTTACTACCTCTGAGTTTCGATTCACATTGATGTATAAGACGAAGTAGGTAGACTTGGGCAAGAAAGAAGTAAGTACTATGTCGACGGACAAGGATGCGTTCTTTATCAAGTATTGCTCCGCTTTAGTTAATTCGCAACATTTGTCTGCTTGGGAGAAGGAGCCTAGTTGTCGGGATGGATGACAACTTTGGATAGGGCAGATTAATCCCTTGTGGACTGTGGCTGGAAGTTGTTTTGCGGGTGGTCCAGTTGAGTTTAGTGGTCCTCCGCTAGCCATAGTAGTGACGTTTGGTAATCACGCTGATGGAGGATTTGAATATGCCGTAGACAAGCCTGGAGAAAGGACTGTTATCTTGGGCGACTTGCGAAACGAAATTCCGGTAGCCGGCCTTCTCTTGGCCCGCTCTTTTCTCAAGGTTTAATATGCACCTCGTTTCGATATGCGTAAATAATTAAGACGATCTAAAAAACGTGCCAATCATAGAGTAGTATGTACTTTCGCTTATCTCAAATGCATGAGTAGACGAGGCGCTTTGAGTGGAGGTATCTCCGAGTCGACGGTATGGGACGGGCTGCCCCGGACCCACTTGCTAGGGTTGAGTGGCGCAGCCCCACTGTTTCCGAGATCGAGTCGGAGAATCTTGCAGCCAGATCGCGATCGTACATATCTCAGATATGCTTACTTGGAACAACCCTAGTCATGTCAAGTCGATCCGATATCAATTAAATCATCACTCGAACTAGTTTGAATCTGGTTGATGCTTCCTAGAAATCAGCACAGTAATTGCCAGCGCCGTTACCGCGAGGTTCTGGTCACAGGACTGCTATGCTGCGCCTGTACGAAACCTGAAGTTTCATCTTCTGTTTACTGCCAGGCACATTCTCCGACCGTCTCAATTTCCTGCTCATAAATGCGCGTTAATTTCTCCGACCTTCAAAATGAGAATCCAAGTTATCTCACATCCACATTGATTATTCGTCAGTTTCAAAGCGTGATGCAGTACAGTTTTCAATGAGACCTTTGACATGACTCATTTCACTTTTGCCCCTGCTGCTTTGAAAGAGTCGAGTTACATCTACGTGGGGACATCCAACTGGAACTCAAGATGTGTTTTGTGGACCTTCTTTCCCTAGCCCTGCCCCCTTCGTTACCCCTTCACTGACTGACAGCCACGAATAAGTGGTATCTTAAGTCTCCCCTTTCTCATTTTGCTTCTTACTCGAAATTCCTAGACATTCGCCTAATATGCCATGCTCCCCCAAGAAATATCCTGATTAGTACACAGATTCTTATTTGGGTCAAAAGCCAGAAGAAATGTCCCTCAGCTCTTTTGTGAAGATTTTCAGGAAAGGTTTAAAGCTTACATTCCGACGATATTTGGCGACTTCTTCAACTGCATCATATCGCAATCGGGTCTGTCCGTCACTGTCTAATAGAAAATTATATCAAGAACACTTTTGAAAGATATATGATTGCCAGAGACCTGGCATGCGCCGAGGCGGGGGGTGAGTGGGAATCCTCGGGGCTGGGGGGTAGTG
>JAFJYH010000322.1:0-51826 GCA_017365405.1 Cadophora malorum | reverse complement strand
GGGAACGGGGGGGGGGGAGCACAACTACTCGACGAACGTACATTGGTTCCCATCTGCATAAAGCGCGGGGGCTGTGGCTTCGAGGGTGTAGGTGCCCTTCAACGTTGGAGAATCAAGAACAATAGTCGTGTGTTTGAGATCGGCGGAGATGTCGAAGGAGTATCTATATCCCGGCTTCGACCAAACCCCCATCGTCGCATTCTTGCACATGGAGATAGTATTGTCCTCGACCCACGAAACCTCAATCCACGACGAACCATTCGAGAACGTAACTTGTGTCTGCAATCTCAGCACTCCAAACGGCGGGTTCACCTCCCCAACATGAGAGTTGTCGCGCCAGAACATGATTCCGATGCCGGTCTCACCATCTTCAGCCGTCGCGTCGAAAAACCAGGATTCCCATGCCGTCTCGTTCACAGCAGAGAGCTTGGGAGATACGAATGGCACGAGAGGATCCTCGCTGATGATGACATCTGTTCCGTTCGCGATGTCGAATTGCTTCATAACACTCACATCGCATTTCTTGTGGTGAAGGAGGCTCGAAGACCCGGGCGCGGCATTGGCCCCGGCGAGGAGGGAGATAACAAACGGAAGAGATCTGAATAACATCTTGAAAATATCGGATGAATGACTATGAGATCTGTATCGAACATTGACATGCCAGGAGATGTGACATATTTATCAAGTAGACATAGGCTTCGTTTCGACCTACCGGTTGCCACTTCTAGATCCCATCGTCGTGCCAATTCAAACGGCGAATTCTCAGCAGGAAAGAATCGACTGCTTGGTACTTGGAAGATTGGTAAGAATCGGCGAAATCGTCACTGTACTTGACCGTAAGTTCTTTTTCTGGTTAGTTTCGAGATAGTTCATAGCAAGTGCAGCCTGACCCTGGATAATCGGTACATTGGCACAGTTCGGCGATATAGTAAGAGCATTTCAATGATGCAAAGAAGTTGAATGCAGCGTCTTGAATCCTAAAAATTCCCAAGAGAGAGTAGTGGGAATCGGTGATATATGATTACGGTGGATGCTTCGAGCTCCGTGTTGTCCTCGAACCCCTTGGACGTTTAGCGAGCCAACCGGGCCAAGCCAATGGAAGTCGTGCAACCACGTCAGCACACCTGAGTCCTTTACCCGGACGGCAAGGGGCGGGATACAAGGGATTCTATTCATATGGCCCACGCTTGCGACTGCTAATTCCCTCCTTTATCGGTGCTTCTCATTGTCGCTTGGCATGAACACGGCGATTTCTACCCCGACATGCGAGATGTCAGGTCTCGCCTCGCTAACGCAGCCAGCGAATGAGCTCAGGCTTGCTGTCCGAATTGCCATGTCCGCTGTGCCCAGGTCATGGGAGGCATCTGTTGGTCCCAGTCCTGTGGTAAAGTACAATTGAAAGACATCAACGCCTTTGTTTCACGTCCTTAATTCAAAGCGTCAATACTACTTCATTTCCGCGATTCCCCCTCGCCAAGAAATAACTTATGAACCAACAAACAGCTGTTGACATGGGTACAGATCGAGACGCGATACATTCCGGTGTGGCTATGCATAGCGACAGTAGAAACACAGCTCTGACGGGGCAAGTTACCTTAGAACATTCAAATTTTGCGGACCCTTCTGCTGGAGTAGATGCTCAGTCCACAACAGCAAAACCTGACCATGATACACTTCAATCTCCGAAAAACACACCTCTAAATGCTGAGAGCGGCAACGAGCATCCAGTCGAGACCCGAGGCACCAGTGGAACCTCAATAGACATCGGTAGCGAAAAGGCTGTGGATTCGATAAATACATCCCAGGATGAGGACTTCACTATCCACTCGGCAGACGATCTTTCAAATGGGGCTCCTCGGGGGAATATCTCTACGCATACGGGCTTTCCAGAAGCCGGTAGGAGTACTGTCCTTCTTACAAATTTTGATATCGAAGGACCGGACGGAGAACAGCAAAGCGACACAGTTCACTTGACGGGGTTCAAGCTTCATATCCTTACATTCGGTTTGACGTTGGCTGCAATGCTAATGATGCTGAACGCATCAATCGTTGCCACAGTAAGTGTTACCATGATCTGCGATGATCTCAATTAGAAGCCCTACTGAGGTATTATGAATTCTAGGCCATTCCTGAAATCTCGAAGCACTACAAGTCCATTGCAGATATCGGGTGGTATGGTAGCGTATACCTGTTAACAAATTGTTCCATGCAACCGTTAAGTGGGAAACTGTACACAATTTACTCTTTGAAGGTATGGTCACATTGTGCATGCTCTTGTGTACGTTCTTGAAGCTGATTGCAGAATGTAGTGGACTTTCCTCACCTTCCTCGCTATCTTCGAATTGGGCGCTTTGATTTCAGCTGCTTCCGTTTCCTCCACAATGTTCATCGTAGGAAGGGCCATTGGGGGGATAGGGGGCGCAGGATTGATGAATGGTGCTTTGACGATAATAGCTTCTGCGGCCCCAATTACACAACGGCCGAGTACATCTTCCTTCCGCGAAGCCTCATTGATGATAGTTCAGAGCTGACTGAGCCTTGTACAGTGCTTGTTGGAATTATTATGTCGGTATCCGTCGTTGGCCAGGCCATTGGACCTCTCATAGGTGGAGCCTTCACCCAATATGCGAGCTGGAGGTGGTGTAAGTCTATGTTTCGTCATAAATTAAAATTCTCCCTGATTTTCCACGTAGGTTTCTACATCAATATCCCCGCCGGCGCTATCACTGGTGCCGTACTCTGCTTCATTGAAGTTCCCGACGAACGCAAAAAATACAAAACCCACAAGACACTCACCGAACTCTTCTTCGGCCTTGACCTCATTGGGTTCTCACTATTTGCACCAGCCTGTATTATGTTCCTCATGGCTCTACAATGGGGTGGTATCAAGCATGCCTGGGATTCGGCAATGATTCTCGGCCTGTTTGTCGGCTCTTTTGTCACTATCGGAGTGTTCGCTTTTTGGGAGCAACGGCAAGGAAAAGATGCTATGATACCTACTGGAATGATCAAGAGGAGGATTGTGTATAGCAGTGTATGTGCTCTATTTCATTACCTTTCTTTCATTGAACTGAAGTCGATGCATCTCTTCTGATACGCTGCTCTGTGGCATCAGTCGAGATTCTCCCAATCAAGTACATCTTAGTACACAGAACTGATTTGAGAATCCTGTATAGTGCTTGACGGCGATGCTACAGATGGGTTCTCTCTTGCTGATTACCTATTATCTTCCAATCTGGTTCCAGTCCGTCAAGAAAGTCGGTCCGACGATGAGCGGAGTCATGATATTGCCAACCTTTCTCGCTCAGATTCCTGCGGCTGGAATTTCCAGCTTATTGAGTATGTCAGATGGCAACACCCCCTTCCCCAAGCCTACAAGTGACATCCAAAAGTATCTCAGTGCTGATTCTTACGCGAAGCAACAAGACTAGGATACTATCTGCCATGGGCAATGGGAGGCTCAGCTATCACCACCATCGGTTCCGGCCTCATGGGAACCTTCAATCTTCACACTTCACAAGCAGAGTGGGCAATATACCAGGTTCTAACCGGAGTAGGCCGTGGCTTAGTTCTACAAGTTGTAAGTCCAATCCCTCCAAGTACCGCCGATGAGACACGTCTGATTCACCATGTCCAGCCTATAATCGCCACCCAAAACATCCTCGAACCCTCTGAGATCTCCACCGGCTCTGCTCTCGTCGTTCTCTTCCAGCTCTTCGGCGGCGCCATCTTCATCTCCTGCGGTCAAACAATATTCACGAACCGCTTCCAAGCAGGCCTTCTTCGCTTTGCTCCCGAAGTGGATGCGCAGGAGGTGGTTCGCTGGGGTGTGGCTCAGCTGAACCTTGCAGTACCGGAGCAATCGCTAGATCATGTATTACAAGCGTGCAATTACGCTCTGATACGCACATTCTATCTGGGGGTTGCTGGGTCCTTCGTTGCGTTCTTTACGAGCATGGGTATGGGGTGGAAAAAGCTGGAGACGGTGAAGCCTTCGGACGATGGAACCCAGGTTTGAAGGTCATAGATTAGTTTTGTAACTCATATCAACTATGGACACAAATCAATAAATAGATTTCAGAAATTGTCTCCTCATCCAGACTTCCAACCAGGAACGCAGAGACAAATTGGTGTTTCTATTTTTTGATGCTTCTTGAAAATCAATTGAACGCCAAAACTAATCGCACCTCAAGGAGAGCCAGTTACCAATAGACCCTCGTACATGCTAAGTTGGACATTATCGATTGTGTCCAACCCACTATTGACCAAGACTCTTAAGATCGTCCTTGCATTTTTTCTGTCGATACGTGCCATCTTCAATGTCTGAGAGTCTTCTTTTGGGGTAGGAGCCTGTGTGTTACTGCCCAAGTCCCAACCTTCACCCATAAACTGGTCGATCCATTGAGGCCAATTTGGCGTATCTGTAGTGGACTGTCCATCTAGGATACTCTTTCCTTCAAGTGTTTCTACCAAAGCCTGCATTCCCCCGTCTTCCGACAGCACCCCCGAAACGCACTCAGCCCCTTCTGGTGTGCTGGCCATCAGCGCGAGCGTGAACCAACCCTCGGATCGTACAATCCCGGATTTTTGTTGCGTGATCATGAATATGAGAAGCTTTTCAAGCTCGGGGTGCATCAGGAAGAACTTCTTCTTATTTTGCTCTAGCTTCAGAGCGTCATCCGGCTTCCGCTGAACTCCTACACGGCAAAGAGTTGTGATGAGGCGCGATATCTCGATCTTGGTAGTCTCGTTTGATGTATGGTTGAAGACGGCGAGGAGGAGAGAAATGTTGGAGCGCATATGGGCTGGTGAGTCTTTGTCACGGGATAGTCGCCGGTAGAATCTGCGGACATTGTCCCAGGTTCCAACAAGCAGATTACGGGTGAGACGGATGGAGGCATTTTGGACCGGAACATTTTGTGCTGCATACCCTGTGTTGTTCGTGATGTTAGTAGATGCTCATATCTCAATGTACGGGGATTTTTTCTTTTAAAAATGAGGTACTCCTGTTAGAAAAAAAGTGAGAAAAAAGGATATTGTACGGACACGTACAAAGTGTGGGAAGGAACTCTATCAATCCAACATTTCCAAGCTCAGCTTTGTTTCTGGGCAGACTTGCTAGGGTATTTAGCAGGGAGAGCGCCGAAATTTGGACCTTGGTATCGCGTGTAGACTTCAGAATCGATGTCACTGACTGATGGACGCCGTGAGTGTGTACAAGTAGCTCGGAGCGTGCACCCGAGCGAGCAATATTCCCAAGCAAGACGCAGGCACAATCCTGAAACTCAGGCCTTGAAGATTCGAGAAGGTGAAGTAGAGTAGCCCCAAAGTGTGAGTCAAGTGGATATAGCGCTTCAGGAAACTCATGCACATTCGAGATCTCGGTAACGAGTTGACTGAGGGCTAGAATTTGCGATACAGCCTTGTCTTTTGTGTTTCGTAGAACGTGGGAGCGCTGGGAGTAAGGGGACTTGTATGCGAGGGCTTTCGATCTTTCTAAGCTTTCGAGATGTGTCGTTATTAGATCCAAGGCTGTTGTCACCCCGCCGTGATCGATCAAAGCCTTTTGGAATTTGGGATGCTGAATGTGGAGGGTGGCGACTTCCAGCAGATTACAAAAACTGGCAAGTCTTTCATCCACACCTGCTGTGTTTGCTAGTCGGAGGAGAGATACACCGGCATCCGATGGTGCATATTCGATTCCTACATCTAAGATGAATGTTAGAACAACAACTCCGCGTCACTGGAGTCATGCTTAATACAATACCTTGAGTAATCATGAGTGCAAGTAACTCGCAGCAATGCTCAAGAAATTCCGCTTCATAGATAGGATGATGCTCCGACAGGTGGTGAGTGATAACATGTGTGATCTCATTTTCGGACGCTACCTTTTGAGCCGGCCCTAGTTCTTATTTTAGAGTGTGCCATCGCGATGGGGGAGGCTGCACTGACCAAAGTCCACACAAACATTGTAACATGCTACAACTGCGATACTTGAGAAGAATGGGTCCTTGATAAGATCTATGACACAAGGGAGAGCACCTCGGAACAAGACTTTGGCGCGGTTGTTGTCTAACCACTGTGAGTCTCAATCAAGCGCCTGCCCAGGAGTGACTTGAAAACCCACCAACATCCGCGCATGCATTTCCAATAAGTCGCATAGTTTGAAGCTTTAAATTCCTCTTGTCATCGCCAGAAAGAGGCAGGATTCCGAGGTAAAAGTCCAGCATGCCAGACTCGCCAATGGGAACTCGCCAGCGAGCTATGGTTCTGTTCAGCATGTTCCTCTGAGTGTCCGGAAGAGCTTCGGAAGGACGGAAGAATCGATACTGAAGGATCTGCCATGGATTGCACCATTCTGAACGCCACTGGAGCTCTTTCGGACAACAGCCGGGTAGTATCATATAGTTCGGACCAACTTACCTTCACGACTTGCATCTGCCAGTTTCTCGGTGGCGAGATCAAGAAGTTCTGAGCCGGATAGCCACAGGTGTGTTACTACGGGCATAACGTGATTAAGGTACTGGGTTTTGGCGGCTCGTCCCTCTTCAGCGTTATGCGCGGTGGTATTGGCATCTTCTTGGTAGCCTTGCACTAAACTGAAGGGCGCCTGCGGATCACGCTCGAGGTCGAAGATTTCGGAAATACTCCGTTGCATGCCTCCATTCGGAAGTGAGAGCGAGGGACTCCGGCTCGACGACATAATTGCTGGTGTGTTAGACTAATGACTACACAGGCGGCTCGAAGCTTATGAGCTCGATAGAAAATCACGGTCTATCGAGACGCGGAACCAACAACGAGGCTGAGGAATGATGACACGCACTCGGCGACGTGGAGGGACGTGGGTGAATATGTGCTTAACTTGGAAGGGCTGTTGCGCCCGTAAGCTGAGATCGCGGACGCTGTTACGCTGTATGCAGGTGGCTTGCTTGGCTTCAACGTTGCTTTGTTTGGATTCGGGGATCGCCGTCGTAGCTCCGTCGTATCAGCTCGGCTATTAAGGTTAAAGTGGGCTCCCGCCGTGGTGCAGGGATCAAATTGCGGCACCGGCATGTATGCGCCTATGGCACCACCATCACCCGCATGCATACATACACCCCCTAACGAGCCCACGAATAGTACGTAGGCTGACTGCTCGATTGGGCTGGGCTGGGCTGGGCATGATGACCTCACGTGGGTCGGTAGTCGTATTTCGTATTGGGCGGTATGCACAGGAAGGGCACAGAACAGTCGTGTAGCTGCCAGTCCTAGGGAAACGACCAGGATAGATGTCAGTACGAGGGAGCAATGGAAGGGACGGACATGCAGCACCGGATCCCGGCTGGATCGCCATAATGAACGTGTATAGAAGATCCTACACCAAGCGAGTAAAGTAACTGGCTCCGGCCAACATATATCACGTCGGACGATGAAGAGATCGTAGTCACGGTCAACGAGGATATTAGAAGTATGTCAGCAACTTCAAGAAATGCAGACTTATGGCGTGCACCCGGTGCAATTCCAAAGCAATCTAAAGCCAAAGTTTTAGGAGACGTACCTCCGCACGACCATGGGAATTAGGAATGTTCGGCTACTATGTGGATAGTACCGAGGAAGGAAACTGCAAGATATGAACTTCCATATAGTCGCCGTCAAGGCTCCGATATCAATTTGAATCTCACAGACCGTATGACGGAGGTAGAGATGTTGGAGCAGAGGCAGACACGATATCAGGAAGCCACAACTTGCACGGCAATCAAGGTATATCCCAACTCTTTTCACAACGAAGTCCCAACCGCCTGAACACTTCTATTCCGAATGGATATGCAGATTGCTATGGCATTGCCTGGATCTGATCATTGACCAAAATATCAGCATATTCACCGATCTAAGTCCTTGGAATCCACAAAATATGTCGAGCAACAGCTACCTCAGATGGTCTCGCTGACTTTTTCGGCTCGCTCTCTCCTGTCATTCTGAACAACTTTGATATCTTTGCCGGATGCTTGATCTCACAATATGGTCAACGATCAAAGCCTCGATCGATATTCCCTTGAGCTCGATGAAGCAGTCTTAAGATTCAACAAACATGGTACCTGTGAGCCTTCTTAAGGTGATCGAATTGTTAAAGCAGTCTGCTCTTTGTGATCTGCAAGATGAAAGGGGAATTCTATACATATTTATAGCATCAAGAAGAAAGAATATGTAATCAGACCATCTCGATCACAACGTCACGAGAGGAATACGAGGCTGTAGTATGCCTAGGTGACGGGGAGAGGTCAAGATTCTGTCAGGCTCAACTTACTACGAATCTTCCAAAAGCCACACCCGTGCCAAGAACCCGGAAATTTTCGTCTTACCTTAAGCCACCAGACTCTGGCATACGTGTTTCATCGGGGCATCATGCACGTTAGCGAAGGTACGAAGGGAAGCCATCAGAAGTAGCTACATATATAGTCATGAATAATTCGGCATTGGTCAGATCAAGCAATGCCAGTGTGGTAAGATCTCACACTTATCATAGTGGCTGACACATGCCAAGAGAGATGGGTAGTCTGGGATAATGAGGCGATAGGGCAGTGTTGGGAGACGAGGAGACTCAACTCACGTAATGGACGCCGATTGCGGGGCCCAATTTGATGTCTTGGTAGTCGAGCCACCGGCACGGACAACAAACTATCTCCGCCTGCCAATCTTTAAGCGAGTTCGCTTAAGCTTTTCAGTTCCGACATGCCTTTGAAAAACGGCCAAGAGGACGGAAAGTGCATGAGGCGACTCACCATGCTTTGCGGCGCGTCTCATGGCTTGGACGGCGGGTGGATTCCCCGGCACTACCAGGCTGGGAGATCTTGTAGTATAAGTCAGCTCAGTGAAGGCTTGAAAGACACCTTCAAGCACAACCTAAACCTCGACTTCAACGTCCAATGTCCTAAGAACAAAACTTCACCGAAGAGTGTAACGCCAAATACGCTTGCTGTCCCCGCTCTTCCTTGCTCAAGATCTCCTTGTATTTCTCTCATACGAACCTGCGCCATTCTCACATCAGCCATGGCGATCCACGCGGACGGCCCCGACTCCCCAATCAGTAAGCATTTGTCTTCAACAATGACCTTTTGGACGGCAGAGCGACTGCTAACCAGAATTTTTCTTCTCTAGTCAGCTGGTACGACTTTCGGCCTGTTCTTGCACCTGCTATCGTCTTTGGCATACTGTATGCTGTTGCGTTCATCATCACTGCATTCCAGTTCTTCCGCTACAAGTCATGGTTCTGGATCTGCATGGTCATTGGATCCTTGAGTACGTTCCCCTGAGACCAGATTCTGAAGTTCGACACTGATCAATAACAGTGGAAGCTATTGGTTATGTCGCACATATTCCTTCTGTGATCAATGAGGCAGACAAAGGTAATCTTACGTCTTGTTCTGTAATCAAGGGCGCCGGCTGATTTATATCAAGGACTATACATCATGCAGTTTGTGATGATTTTCATTGCCCCCGCAGTTCTAGCAGCTGCTTGCTACATGGCCATGGTATGTTGCCTCTATATTTCAGATGATTGCCGTTCGAGTGCTGATGAGATGGCTGATCAGGGTCGCATTGCTCTTCATGCTGCACCCACTGAATTTCAAACGGTGAAGCATCTTTGGATCCCTCCCCGCTACATGAGTGAGTAATTCTCCAGACCTCAGAAATTGATGCAGCTCTGAAACATACAACAGCACCACTCTTCGTTACCTGTGACATTGCTGCATTTGTTACCCAAGTCATGGGAGGCACGGACGCCACCTCTGACGACAACAAGACAGCCTTGAACGGCATGAAGACCATGAAGATCGGCCTCATTATCCAACTCGTCTGCTTTGGATTTTTCCTCATCATTTCTGTCCGATTCCACTCTGTGTCCAAGCGCTTTGAGCAGTTCTGGCCCGACAAGCAGTGGCCCAAATTCCTTGTGGCTATCAATGTCTCCTGTGCCCTCATATTCGTAAGTTCGACAACGCTCAAATCTATCAGAGGTACACAATCAAGACAAATCTAATCTCTGAAAAACTAGATTCGTTGCATCTACCGTCTCATCGAGTTCTCTCAAGGCCGCGATGGCTATCTCATCACACACGAATGGAACTTCTATGTCTTCGAAACCTGCTTTATTCTTCCCGTCTTCTTCATCTTCAACTGGTATCATCCCGCCCGTTACCTCACGAACCTCGGCTTCCGCCAACAGCGTCCCAACTCGAACTCCACTGGCATCGTCTACAAGTGGTACAGCCCGGCCAAATATGTACCTGCTCTGCGCAAGAAAAGCCAGGAGCAAAAGACCCAGCAGAGAGATGTGGAGTTGAGCTCAGGGAATGGTTGGGAGGAGAGCAACGAGTGTACAAAGCCCCCTCCCGAGTCTAAAACTTCATCAGTCTGAAGCATTCCGAACGTACGAGGTGCGTCCGTCGTCGGTAATTGCAAGCTATGATCTCTTTTTACTCACCCTTTTCCTACCGAAGGATCTAGAGTTGTATCGTAACGAGGCTAATTTATGTGATATAGATCATCATTTGGTCGTTCCGAGTCCGAAGGCAGGATACAATCGTATTCGAGGCTGAAATTTGGCGAGATGTTCCTGCTGTGAGAGAGAAAGTGTTTTTAGACGTTGGATCGGCGTCCGAATTTGATTATTTTTCTTTGTGCCTCCTTTTGCCTATGCTCGAGCGCTACTTTGTTATAATGTCAGGTCTGAAACCAGAACATCATTTTGTTTCTTTTTGACTCTTGCATGTAACATATATCCCAGGCTGTGCTACCCAGGTGGTTGTAATAGCACTGTCTCAAGTCAGACATTAGACTCCTTAGAGCGAAAGCATTCTATATTTACTTTGAGCCTCATGACTGGCTGTGCTCATGCCACAGTAGTTACACTTTCATATGTCATCTAACTGCTCTCAATGAATTTCATTTCAGAAATATGCCACATGTAACATGCCCCTTAGTGCTTACTGCCATCCATTTTTCCAATACAGTACTCTAAATTATTATGCATGGATTGTGGATCAGCTCACCACAGTTTTCATGTTCTAGGAATAAGACGCGTTCCTTGGCTCAGCAGTCCATGTCAGCCTCCATCCGTGTATAACGCCATATTTCAGCTACCGACCAGGGGGTGGCATTTCAATGGATATCATGGACTGAACAGGACGATTCAAGTCGGCTAAATGATTTCGGCGATTTCTGGAAGAATCCTCATTGCCAAGAAGCTGTGCCGCTGAATAATCCGTACAGCAATGCGTGAGATTGAAAGAGGCAACATGTTGTGCACAGGATTCTCATACGATCGCATGCATCCCTGATTGGGCTTACTGCCTCAAGTCGTTTTCCTAGGTCCATGTTGCCCATGAGAATAAGCCCACCAGTAAAATATTTCGAGCCTCACTCGGCGGATCTAGAATGGAACATCACTGTAAAAGTAATTAAGAATTTGCAGTAATTCGCCGGCACTGTTGTTGAGGTCAAAAAGTGTCGGCCTTGGCAACCGATAATCGTTCCAATGTTCGTTGCAGAACAGTGTTCGGTGATTTAACGTGACAACGTGCTCATACAGCGAACACTGTAGATTATTCTGAATGCAATGGAGACTGAGGATTCTTTTCTCATGGAAGCACTTAATAGTTGACTGCCGTATCTTTTCATCCGTCATTTTCCGTTCGATACAAACTTGCTTCGACGATATTCTCACTGCATCTCTAGACATAGACTCAACTCTGTTGTTTTCGTTACAATGGCACCAACCACTCAGCGAGGCGAGCCCATTGCCATCATTGGCAGCGGTTGTCGCTTTCCAGGCTCTTCCTCGACACCCACTAAGCTCTGGGACCTGCTCGAGAATCCCCGAGATGTCTTAACCCCAATTCCATCCGATCGTTACAACGTTGATGGTTTTTACCACAAAGATGGCACCCATCACGGAGCGTAAGTCCAGAAACAACCCAATCGCATGTTTCTAGACAATCCGTCATATGCAGAAACTTGTTGTTGAGACCATTCAAATTGCTGATTGGTCTTCTTTTATAGTACGGATGTTCGTGATGCCTACCTCCTCAGTGAGGATAATCATCAATTCGATGCCCAATTCTTCAGCATCCAGCCGGCAGAGGCCGAGTCCATGGATCCTCAGCAGCGTTTGCTTCTCGAGACTGTCTATGATTCTCTCGATTCTGCCGGTTTGCGAATGGAGGATTTGAAGGGTTCCTCGACTTCCGTATATGTTGGTCTGATGTGTGCCGATTATGGTGACATGATCGTCAATGACCTCGATTCTATCCCTACTTATGCTGCGACTGGAATGGCAAGGAGTATCATTTCGAACCGAATTTCCTACTTCTTCGATTGGCATGGTCCATCAATGACGATTGATACTGCGTGCTCCTCTAGTCTGGTAGCAATGCACCAAGCCGTGCAAGGTCTTAGAAACGGCGAATCGAGAGTTGCTGTTGCTGCCGGCGCCAATTTGATTCTCGGTCCTGGTGAGTTTGCATGTCCAATTGCTCATTTGAGAAACCATTAATGCCAACCTCACAGTCCCTTTCATTGCCGAAAGTAAACTGCACATGCTTTCCGCCAAGGGCAGATCACACATGTGGGACGAGCGAGCCGATGGATATGCCAGAGGGGAGGGTATTGCATCGGTGGTGATGAAAACCCTGAGCGCTGCTATAGAAGACGGGGATCACATTGAATCTATCATCCGCGAGACCGGCGTCAATCAAGATGGAAGATCCAAGGGAATCACTATGCCGAGTCAGGACGCCCAAGCCGATTTGATTCGTGCAACGTACGAGAGAGCTGGCCTCAATGTGCTTGACAAGAGAGACAGATGCCAGTACTTTGAAGCACATGGTATGGAGCTCCGACTGTAGGAACATGCTTGGAGTCCAATCTGACAAATTTAGGAACTGGGACTCCAGCTGGAGACCCCGTCGAAGCGGAAGCTGTCAGCAGAGCGTTCTTCGGTCCGACATCCAAGTCTTCTGATGACAACGATGTCTTGTACGTTGGTTCTATCAAGACTATTGTAGGGCATACGGGTTAGTCCTTCCTTCTAGAATATCAGCGTCATCATTTTAGCAGCTTTTGTTATCAGCAGTTTTGGACTTGTGCTGATCCCTTTGCAGAAGGAACAGCAGGTCTTGCTGGAGTGTTGAAGGCATCTTTGGCTCTCCAACATTCCACAATCCCCCCAAACATGCACTTTGACAAACTCAGTGCCACTGTGAAGCCGTTTTACAACAATCTCGAGATTGCTACAGTTGCTAAAAAGTGGCCCAAATTACCTGCCGGTGTACCTCGAAGAGCCTCTGTAAACAGCTTCGGCTTCGGAGGTACGAACGCACATGCCATCCTCGAGGCATACGACCCAGAGCAGCACTTGGTCAATGGAAGTGTGGAAGTCTACAAGAAAGATTTGCAATTACGTCATGCGGCAAGCCCTGCCCCCCTTTTCTCACCATTTGTTTTCTCTGCCGCTTCCGAGAAAGCGCTCCTGGCACAACTTCAGAGTTATTCAACATACCTTCAGGAAGCGCCTTCGTTGTCACCCAGAGATCTCGCTTGGACCCTCCAAAATCGTCGTTCAGTATTGCCTTTTCGTGCTGCGTTCTCCTCGCAGACCACCGCAGCATTGGCCGAGCTCATTGGTGCAAAGCTTCAGGCTTCAAATGATAACGCGTCCGGTGCTTCAGGTCTCGCAATTCGACCTGCACCTGGGGCCACTCGGCTGCTTGGGGTGTTTACGGGCCAAGGAGCGC
Source organism: Cadophora malorum (assembly GCA_017365405.1). Lineage (NCBI taxonomy): Eukaryota > Fungi > Ascomycota > Leotiomycetes > Helotiales > Ploettnerulaceae > Cadophora > Cadophora malorum. Next base: position 38,054 of record JAFJYH010000322.1, on the reverse strand, counting down.
AATGGCCTTCCATGGGAGCTGCGCTCATCCGTCAATCAGCAGTTGTGGAAACTACGATTGACGAGCTTGAAAAATCACTGGCGGAGCTGCCAATCTCAGATCGCCCATCTTGGTCTTTGAAAGCAGAAATCCTAGCAGGCGGTAAAGCTTCTCGTCTCAGTGAAGCTGCATTAGCTCAGCCTCTGTGCACTGCGATCCAGGTTGTCTTGGTTGATCTGCTGAAGAGTGCCGGTGTTGTATTTGATGCCGTCGTCGGACACAGCTCTGGAGAAATAGGGGCTGCCTATGCCGCGGGCTTCATTACATCCTATGATGCAATTCGGATTGCATACTACAGAGGATTTCACGCCGGACTCGCTCGCTCGAGCAGCGGCGAGAAAGGTGGCATGTTGGCAGTCGGCACCTCTCTTGAAGATGCAACGGAGTTTTGCGAGTTGAGTGATTTTGAAGGCAGAATCACCGTCGCTGCTTGCAATTCCTCATCAAGTGTCACACTTTCAGGAGACTTGGATGCAATTCGAGAGGCATCTGAAGTCTTCGAGGAGGAGAAGAAGTTTGTTCGCATGTTGAAAGTGGACACAGCGTACCATTCACATCATATGTTACCCTGTGCTGAGGCCTACATGGCGTCTCTTCGTGCTTGCAAGATTCAACTGCTCGTACCTTCGCAGCAAACCAGTTGGTACTCGAGCTTGCGGGAAGGAATCAAGATGCAGTTTTCCTCTGACCTCTTGGATACATACTGGAAGGACAATATGGTCAATACTGTCCTGTTTTCTCAAGCTATCGAGGCTGCCGTCCAAGGAGTTGGCTCATTCTCAGCTGCCTTGGAAGTTGGGCCCCATCCTGCTCTGCAAGGGCCAGCCTTGTCGACCATTGCCGAGAAGCTTGGCTCAGCCATACCATACTCGGGTGTCCTCAGTCGAGGAAAAGACGATCTCGAATCTTTCACCAATGCAGTAGGCTTCCTATGGATGCATGCGAGTAAGCCTTCGGTCGATTTTAGGACTCTCGAGAAGTTCGCCTGCCCCAAGAGCGCGTCACCAAAACTTCTGAAACAACTGCCAGCCTACCCTTTTGATCACGAAAGACGATTTTGGCACGAGTCTCGTATTACGAGGGCGTTCCATGGTCGAAAGGATCTTCCTCACGAGGTACTCGGTGTGAAGAGTCGGAGCAGTACCGAACGCGAGATTCAGTGGCATAATACGCTGAAAGTCAAAGAACTGCCGTGGCTTCAGGGTCATAAGCTTCAAGGCCAAATAGTCTTTCCTGCGGCGGGATACATTTGCATGGCTTTGAAAGCCGCCGAAACTCTCGTTCCCAGTGATACGACCCCGAGTCTCATTGAGATCAAAGATCTCGTCATTCATAAGGCAATCTCGTTTTACGATGAGAACTCTGGGGTTGAAGTTCTGTTTACCTTCAACCGTACTGATAGCCCCACCGATGAGATCAAAACTGCCACTTTCACCATTTACGCGGCATTGAATAAGAGTTCTACCGAGATGACGGCCATGACTACCGGAAGATTGGAAGTCACCCTTTCCGAGCCGTCACCAATGGCTCTACCTGCAAGACAACAGCCCGTCCCAAACATGACTGAGACGGCGGTCGACAGATTCTACGAGCATCTCAAGACTATAGGCTATGAATATACTTTGGATTTCCAAGGAATGTCGGCAACGAAACGCAAAATGAATTTTGCCAGTGGTCTCATTGCCAGACCCCCGACAACTGATGAGGATATCTCATTCTTGATGCACCCAGCAGTTATTGACATTGCATTCCAAGCTGTGTTTCTTGCCTACAGTGCCCCGAATGATGGAGGTTTATGGTCGGTATCCTTACCAACACACATCCAAAGATTCAGCATCAACCCCTTGTTGTGCCAGATTGAGGCTGGTAGGGCCGTTAACCTACCATTCTACTCCAATCTTACCGATACATTGTCATCCAAGATCGTTGCTGACGTTGCCGTCTACTCTGAGGATTCGGTTCACACTGTTATCCAGATTGAGGGAATGACCGCATCGCCTCTTACCCCGGCAACTCCAGCCGATGATTTCCCAATCTTCTCTGAAACCTTGTGGAAAGTGGGTAACCCAGACGGAAACTTGATTGTCACCGATGCGGATAGAGCAACTGCTGCAGAAATTGAGTTCGGATACACCTTGGAACGAATCGCATTTTTCTATCTCAAGAAGCTTTACCACGCGTTCAAAGAGGAAGAAAGAGAACGCTCAGCTCCGCATTTCCAAAGTCTTTTCAATTTTGCTGGTCATATATGCTCGCTTGTGGCCCAGGATACGCATCCTTTTGCGAAGAAGGAATGGGAAAGTGATAGCCATGATTTAATAGTGTCCATTGCACAAAGGTAATATCCATATATTGATACATGTCCTAGACGCTGACTCGCTTTAGCTATCCGGAGAGCGTTGACGTGAAACTGATGGTTGCTGTTGGAGAAAATCTGCCAGCAGCTGTTCGGGGTGAGAGTGATATTCTGAGTCACATGACGAAGGATAATGCTCTGTTCAGATTCTACAAGGAGGCTCTAGGCATTCCTCAGTCGAACGAGTATATCTCGCGGATGATGAAGCAGCTCTCACATAGATACCCCCACACCAACATTCTCGAAATTGGGGGCGGCACTGGTAAGTCACCACCTCCGAACACAATTTCTTTCGAGCAGACATCCAAAACTCGATATGGCCGCTCCCGCAAGATATGAATCTCATCTCAAAAGAACATACTGACATCAATTACTTTCTCTCTAGGGGGAGCTACCAAATCCATTCTTGGAAAGCTTGGCCGGTCCTTTTCTTCCTACACATTCACCGACATCTCTGCCGGCTTCTTCGCCAATGCCCAGGAGCAGTTTCAGGACCAAGCAAGCAAGATGATCTACAAGACTCTCAACATTGAGGAGGATATCATCGCCCAAGGCTTCACCCCAGGGTCCTACGATATTATCGTCGCGTCCAATGTTCTCCATGCGACGCAATCCATCGAGAAAAGTTTGAAAAACACTCGCCGCCTTCTCAAACCGGGTGGATATCTTGTCCTGCTCGAAATCACCAACAATGGCCCTATGCGACTTGGATTTGACGAAGGAGGTCTTCCAGGCTGGTGGGCAGGGAAAGAGGAAGGTCGAATCCTCGCACCTACTATCACTCCTCCTCAATGGAACGAAGCCTTGTTGAATTCTGGATTTGCAGGCATTGACACAATGACCCCCGATCACGACACCGTCGTTCTGCCAGTATCAATAATGGCAGCTCAAGCCGTAGACAACAAGGTTGAATTTCTTCGAGATCCATTTTCTTCTCCAAACACAATACCGAAGATCAAAGACCTCATTCTTGTCGGTGGCACCACCGCGCGAGTTGCAGGTGAGCATGTTCCTTCACTCGAAGCTCTCCGACTTTCATAAACTCTACACTCGTGAACCACTTTGACTGACATTGATTGTAGAATTCATCAAAGAGATCAAGTCCATGCTTGCTCCTTTTTGCATCCGTATTACGGGTGTCGATGCGGTCGAGGACATTGCAACGATGGTACTACCTCCCAAATATTCGGTTCTCAGTGTCACGGACTTGGATGTGCCTGTTTTCAAAGACTTCACAGCTACGAAACTCGAGTCGCTGCAGAAAATTTTCGACCAGGCAAGCAATGTGCTTTGGATAACAGCCGGATGCCGAGCCGATGATCCGTATGCAAATATGAGTGTTGGGATCGGTCGCTCTGTTCGCCTCGAAATGCCTCACGTAAGGTTCCAGTATCTGGATATCCCTATCGGAAGCAATCCAGAGCCAAAGCAAATTGCAGAGACACTCATGCGCCTTCAAGCTTTGTCGCTTTGGGAGCAAGAGGGCGTCCTCGAGAAAATGCTCTGGACAGTGGAGCCGGAGATTGCGTATGAGAATGGCAACCTCATGATCCCCCGCATCTATGAGGAAGAAATTCTCAATGCGCGCTTCAATTCAAAGAGGCGTCCAATGACCCAGGAAGTCGCCCAGGCGACAGTCCCCGTTGAAGTCACCTGTTTATCTCAAGACATGTACGAGCTTCGCGAAATGGATGTTGAGGAGTGCAGGAGTCCAATCTCGATCCGCGTCCAGTACTCGCTCCTCTCGTCTATAAAAATGAAGCATATTGGTTATGCGTTCCTAGGCATTGGCACCGACATGAGAACCAACGAGAAGATGATCTTCATCTCGGACCACAACTCTAGCATCGTGACTGTTCCGAAGAACTACACAGTACCTCTTCACGTATCACCGGACTCCGAGCAAAGGGTTTTGCTCTTGGTTGCTGGACATCTTCTGGCCGGGTCTATCATCGATTCGGTTAAGGAAGGCTCTACCATCATTGTACACCAGCCCGAGAAAGTGATTGAGCACATGCTCAGGCAACGTTCCTCTAAGAAGGATATCAAGATTCTTTTCACGACAAGTGGAGAGATCGGGCATGGAGATTCTCAAACTGTTGCAATTCCAGCCAAAACATCTCTATACCACCTTAAGTCTATGCTTCCAGCGAAGACTGTGGCTTTCTTCGACCTTTCGGATATCAGATCAGACCCCGGAGACCTGGCTACTCGCATTCGTTCATGTCTTCCTACATTCTGCAAGCAAAAGAACCATTCATCTTTCCTTGCAACAGAGTCCGAGCTTGTGGAAGGGGTTCAGCTTGACCATGCCAACATCATTCTGCGTTTAGCAATTGACTGCGCTATCAGTGGGCCTTTTGCACATGATGTTCCGATCAACGTGATTGACCCGCGAGACATCAGCTTGAACACCAACAATCGCGGACTTTTGAGTTCGGTCCTCGATTGGACAGCGAGCCCCACTGTTCCGGTCCGAGTTGAATTAGCAGACCACAGGAACTTGTTCTCGAAAGATAAAACCTATCTCATGGTAGGGCTCACTGCAGACGTTGGCAACTCGCTTTGCGAATGGATGGTTAGCAAAGGGGCGAAGTACCTTGTGCTCACTAGCCGGAACCCACAACTGAGCGAGGAATGGCTGAAGATGATGAAGGATATGGGGGCGGTAATAACCATCGAGTCATTGTAAGTTGCTAACTTGCCTCAAGACATCACACATAGAGATACTAACCAAACCAGGGATGTTACCAGTCGAGATGCAGTTCACACATTCGTCGAGAAGATCAGGAGCACGCATCCACCCATTGCTGGTGTAGCAAACGGAGCAATGGTCCTCCGAGACACCATGTTCTCGAACATGGATCTAGAAACCATGGTGACAGTCCTGAAGCCCAAGGTAGACGGCAGCCGGTACCTTGATGAATGCTTTTCGGAGAACACACTTGACTTCTTCATCATGTTTGGGTCGCTTGCATCAGTTTTGGGTAATAGTGGTCAGGTAAGTTCCAGCGCCCACTTGCGACATATGATTTTTCCCAAGGGCGCTTTTCTAATGGAAGCAGAGTAATTACAATGCGGCAAATATGTTCTTGACTGGTTTGGCAGCTCAGCGACGAAAACGAGGACTCGCTGGGTCGTGCATGGATCTTGCAGGAATCATTGGCCTTGGCTACCTTTCAAGAGCTAACTTGTTCACCCATCAATTGCTCATCAGAGCCGGAACTAGTTTCACCTCGGAGAGAGACTTGCACCAGGTCTTTGCTGAAGCCGTTATCGCAGGGAAACCAGATTCCGGAAGGAACTCGGAGCTAACAGTCGGCCTTAGAAGGACTAATGCAAGCGAGCATCCACCCGTGCCTTGGTAAGTAATAACTGAGGAGCCCAATCTCACCTCTCCCAGATCTTTCATGTCCTCAAAACCTTTTGCAACATACATTTTATTCCAGGTGCTGACATCCCGGTTACCAGGTATAACAATCCTCGCTTCTCTCATTATGTTATCGAGGAAGAAATTGCCAAGAGTACCGGAGACAAGAAAAATACTGTCATGGTCAAAAAAGAGCTGGAGAGTGCCACCAACATGGACGAGGCTTATCAAGTCATCAAAAGTAAGCTCACCTCAGATTGAGTAGAATGCAGTGACTAACAATCCTAGCCTGCTTCTTCATCAAGGTGCAGATCACCCTGCAATTACCTGCCGATATCAAAATCAGCGAACAAGTTCCACTCTCCGAGCTGGGAGTTGATTCCCTTGTCGCTGTTGATATTCGAACTTGGTTCCAGAAAGAACTTGAGGTTGATATGGCAGTGCTGAAGCTTCTGGCTGGCGCCTCCATTGGCGAATTGCTGAGAGATGCTTTGGAAAAAGTCCCAAAGACTTTCATGCCGAACCTACAATCAGAAAAGAATTCTTCGGTTGAGGAAAAGTCAAAGACCGACATCATCCAGGTAGACGCTACCCAAGGCCCATCGAGTTCCTCAGATGCTGAATCGTCCCCAATAGAGCTGAACTTCACCTCGGTACCCACTTCTGATCTGTCCGAAACAGACGGATCATCAAGGAGTTTGAGCGGCGAGGAGGAGGATCTCTATGCGGAATTCAAGGAGCCAGAGCCGGTGGTAGTGGCTGCACCAACTCTTACACGGGCTGAGAAGATGTCAATACCCCAAGCAACTTTTTGGTTCTTGAAGCACTATCTACAAGATCAGACGACTTTCAATATTACATTTTCTACCTGCATGTCTGGGGACCTTCGGATCGATGATCTTGAACGTGCCGTTCGTACTGTTGGCGAGAAGCACGAAATTTTACAGACTTGTTTTTTCGAAGGTGAAGACGGGGAATTGATGCAAGGGATCATGGACAATCCACCTTTCCATCTTGAGCAAAAGACCATTGACGACGAGGATGAAGTCACGGTCGAGTTCGAAAAGATTCGAACTCATGTCTACGATATTGAGCACGGGGAGACATTGCGGGTAGTACTGCTAAAATTGTCCCCAACCACCAACTTCGTTATTGTCGGATACCCCCATATCGCACTGTACGTTATTGAGGAGCCAATGTCCTCACCCAGTTTCAGAAATTCTTTTTGAAAAAGAAAATCCCTCTCTCCCCCACCATTACAGGCTGTTGTTCATCCGCTGACTGTACTCCTCTCTAGAGATGGTCACAGCTTCAGCATCTTTTTCTCCGAGGTCCAGGATGTCTACAACGGCAAGATGCTGAGCCCTGCTGCGCTCAAATATACTGACTTCGCTACGAGCACGCGCAATGCTATTAAGAACGGAGAGATGCACAAAGAACTTGATTTTTGGAAGAAAGAATTCGCAACCGTTCCTTCCCCCTTGCCCTTGCTACCGTTCTCGCAAGTCACTAATCGTCATCCTGTCAGCACCTACGCACAGAACTTAGTTGACTACAGACTTGATCAAGCTCTAGGCCTCAAGATCATGGCGTTCGCCCGCCAAAACTCGTGCACACCATTCCACTTTTTCCTGACCGCGATGAAAGCGCTGCTGTTCCGGCTCTTGGATACGGAAGATATATGCATTGGAATCGCGGACGCCAACAGGTCCGAAGAAGGTGCCATGGGGGTAATGGGGCTGTTTTTGAACCTCCTTCCCTTGCGATTCCGGGCGGTCAAGAAGCAGTCTTTTGCTCAAGCCATCAAGGAAACTCGTGATAAGGCTTACTCGGCACTGGCAAACGACAGATTGCCATTCGACACCTTGGTTAACGAGCTCAACATCCAAAGAGATGTTACTTACAGTCCTCTTTTCCAAGCATTTTTCGATTATCGACAGACCACCCCAGAGAAGCAACCGTTCGGCAACTGCACAACAGAGAAGGATGTCTGGGACTTTGGTCGTACGTCGTATGATTTCAACATAGAGTAAGTGATTTCCGGGCACCAATAACGTCCCTTTTTTTCGCTCCCCCAGATTCATGCACTTTCCCGTTTGCCCTCAAGTTTATTACATGCGCTGACTCCACGATCTTCTAGCATACTGGAGAATCCTACCGGCGGTTCCGTCATCACGCTCAAGACCCAAGCTGGTCTCTATTCAAGGGACGATACTGAAAAGCTAATGGGGATTTATATCAATTTGTTACATTCATTTGTTGGCAGCGCGCGAATACGATTGGATGATCCGACAATGTCCACCGACTTAGGAGTCAACAAGATCGCGTTCCACGGCCAAGGTATGTCAACTTGTCACTTTCTTTGATTCTTGGAAATAACGAATGACAGGTCGCTCGATGGTATCCACATGGCCTGCCACACTTGTCCATCGGATTGAACAGATAACCAAACAGCACCCAGACAGAATTGCTGTCAAGGATGGAAACAACACCATCTTGACCTACCAAGCCTTCTTTGATCGCGTTCAGGCTATTGCACTTGCACTCCTGAGATCTGGTGTTGAGCCCGGGCAGAGGGTAGCCATGTTTCAAGACCCCTCCGTGGACTTTGTTTGTTCTATGTTGGCTGTTTTGAGAATAGGTGCTGTCTACGTGCCATTGGATCTTCGCAACCCTCTTCCGCGACTCGCGGGGATCGTGGCGGATTGCCAGACCGTCGCAGTTCTTGCTCACGACAGAACCGTGTACGACAGCCCCAGGCTCAGCCCTACTGCGAAGATCATCAATGTTACCGGACTATCAACCTCGGAGACAACGCCCATCCTGACAACACCCCAGTCCCCAGCTATGGTTCTTTATACAAGTGGATCTACAGGGGAGCCCAAGGGAATTGTTCTTACCCATTCTGGACTGATCAATGAGATTGAAGGATTTTCCAAGGAATACGCGGTTGGACCGGAGACAATCCTACAACAGAGCGCAGTCAGTGTAGATATCTGTAACGCTCAGGTCTTCACTGCACTCAGTCTCGGTGGAAGCCTCTACGTTGTTCCCAAAGAGAAGCGAGGTGACCCTGTCCAGCTTTGCAATCTTATACTCGAGGAGAAGATTACCTACACGAAGGCGACATCCTCAGAGTACTCCATGCTGATAAAGTACGGCAAGGAAACATTGTCTAAGTGCAAGCAATGGACAACTGCCTGGAGTGCTGGAGAGAGCTTATCGCCTCAACAGGCTTTAGAATTCCGCATCTTAAATCTGCCACTGCTTCGGCTGTTCAATTCCTACGGTCCTGCTGAAATCACAATGTCGTGCACCAAGATCGAGGTTCCGTACTGGACAGAAGATAATCTCGTTATCTCTGCTGGAAGACCACTACCAAACTACTCAATTTATGTTGTCGATAAAGCAGGCAAGAGACTACCAGAGGGCATCGTCGGAGAGATTTGCGTAGGTGGAGCTGGTGTCGCAAAGGGTTACTTGCACCAGGAAGAACTCACCAAAGCAAAGTTTATTCCGAACAATTTTGCCACACCGGAACAGAAAGCGCTCGGATGGAACAGGTTGTATCGAACGGGTGATCGTGGATATCTTGCATCTGACGGCACCCTACTGTTCAAGGGACGTATGAGTGGAGATAGTCAAGTCAAGCTTCGCGGCCTCCGTATCGAGCTGGGGGACATTGAGAGCACGATAATTCGGACTGGGAATGGTACCATCTCAGAAGCTATCGCATCATTGGTCGGCGAACCACCATTTATCATTGCGCATGTGGTTCTGTCGACTACTTCGAAGGTCAAAGATAAGCAGGCGTACTTGAAATTTATACTGAACAGTTTGGAGCTTCCACAATACATGGTGCCAGCTCTTCTCGTGCCGCTGGATCAGCTACCACTTACGCCCAATGCAAAGGTTGACAGACGCGCCATTCAAGCTTTGCCACTGCCTACGTCAACCCCGCGAGCACAAACACAAACCGAACTAACCAACATGGAACATCAAGTCGTGTCTCTATGGGCAAATGTCATTCCAGAACACGTCCTCGGGAACAGTCATCTCGATGCTGATACTGATTTCTTCAAGGTTGGCGGCAACTCTCTTCTGCTGGTCAGGCTACAAGCAATCATCAAAGAACGCTTCAGTATCATCCTACCTCTGGTGAAGCTGTACGAATACAGCACCATCAGCAAATTGGCCGGGGTTATCAGCGACTCATCAGCTCTCCAGCCCATTCTTTGGGAGGATGAGGTCAAACTTAGGCTACCGCATGCCCGAGGCTCCGAACATCACGATCCTCAGCCTCTCAATGTCCACAACAAGAATGTCCTTTTAACTGGTGCCACTGGATACTTAGGAAGACACATCCTAGACCAACTTGTATCTGACAACAACGTCTCAGAGATCCACTGCGTCGCAATTCGACGAAAAGAAGGCCAAGGGTCAGAAGAATCCAGAATCCAAAACCCGTCAGACAAGATCGTCGAGTACTCTGGCGATCTTTCATCACGCCGTCTTGGTCTCTCAATTGAGGACTTCGATAACCTAGCCGGATCAGCGGATCTCATTATCCACTGCGGTGCCAACAGAGCGTTCTGGGAAGACTATCGTGTCCTTCGCAAGCCTAACCTGGGCTCAACAGTGGAACTTGTCAATCTTTCTGCTCGTCGAAAGATCCCTATCCATTTCGTGTCTTCAGGAGGTGTCTTGCTTCTTGGAGACCAACCCCAGATCCACCCTGTATCTGTGAGCCAGAGCCTACCCCCGGACGATGGATCGAATGGGTACGTGGCATCCAAGTGGGCTGCCGAAGCATATCTCCAGAACGCTGCCAAACGGCTATCGATACCGATCTGCATACACCGTACGACGCCTTCTCTTTCAGATACAGCTATTCCAGCCGGGATGCTGGATGACATCGTTCGAATCTCGACCAAGATCGAAGCCTTCCCAATATTGGACGACTGGCACGGGACCCTCGATCTCATGTCCGTGTCTACCATGGCAAAAGACTTACTGACTGTGCCCTTTTATCTGTCCGGGTCGGAGGAGGTAGGCCAACCGAAGTTCATTCACCATGCGAGTCAGGTGAAGATATCCTCGGAGGAATTGGACAGCGCATTGACACCGTATGTACAGCTGGGAATGTTTGAAAAGATTAGCTTGCTCAAATGGATTGGAAGGTTGAAGGAGGAGGGTTTTGGGTACTTTGTGGCAAGTCAGGATGCGACAATGTCAAATGGTGGGAGCAGGGCTTTTGTTTCGAGGCGTTGATGAGATATAATTCTGCGATGCTTTTTTTGAGATCATAGAACGTTTACCAGAATTTCAATTTCCTGATAATAACAAATAGATGCATGCACAATCCTGGACGTGAGAGCATGCAAGGGACATCGTTGTCCTCGGCTTCTAAATTGCCGCTTGAACAAAGACAAGACCAAGCTTTGTCTCAGCTATGATTCGCGTCCCATATCCAGCCGTTGGTGAAGCTGTGTTGCTTGCCCATTGGATGATACCACTTGTAGATACCCAGAGCACGTGTGGCGTAACTTAGCATAGGGAAACAGCGACGAAACGGTATGATGCTGTATCAGAATCTCCGACTGAATCATCTGATCAAAGTAAAGACATAATCTTGTGTTTGTATCATGGAAAAGCTGACCCAGCTTATCTTCCGCATTGTTTGGATGGGAACATGTGAGCATAAGAGGAACTTGCCGACACCATGGCTGAGGATATGCCGACTGTACGTCCGTACTGTACCACGCTTCTCAGTCGCTTTCTGTGGCACCAGAATAGTAGCGCAATTACTGAAGGATCGTAATTGGACTATCGATGTGACGAAATGTTTGACCTGGTGGAGTTCGGCAGTAAGCTTGACAGGTGAAAGAAGGTAAATAATGAACGAGAACTCATATGAATTGTGGGTATCAGATCCTGGGCGACGACTCCAGGCTTAGTCCTTCACTGGCCAATTACTTGAGAGCATGTGGGAGACACTGGGCCAGTTCCCTGGACTGCTTGCTCTGTTACATAGTCCTTGTAGAGATAGTATATCGAAAGAGGTAATAAATACGTGATCAACTACGATTCTTGAATTGCTTGAGTTGCGATATCGAAGGAGCGCACGACTACTTATGTATTTCATATTCACCTTTAAAACATATATAAATTGCCACCATCACGTCGTAGGTTTGCGTTATGCACATAGTACCACGCAACATTTTCATGTGTTATTGTCACATGCCATTCAAGCGAGAAGTCTTTAGAATCGATTGGGCGGCAACTATGACATCTTCAATAGTCCTGGCTTCACAATGATCGTATGGTAGGTACTTTGATTTTGATTCACTGATAGGAAGAGGGTTGAGAGATCTATTTCCAGAGAAGAGACGTGACATAAACCGGGGGCCATGAGAAGAAAGGCGGTGGTGAAGAGGGCCACAAGCAATGCATATGAATGGAGGATGTCATCTTTACTTTTAACAACATCTCAACCGCATCCCACGATAGCAGAGGACTCAAACTAGGACTCACGGTCTTCACTTTTGTGAAGCCGATTGCAAAGCGTCTCTCCATCAAACTCCTGGGTTTTGGAAACCATTGGTAACTTGAATGGGGATCTCAAAGCAACATTCGGATATTATCCCTGTCGTGTTGCCAAGCAGGACAATATGTAGAATCAGTTGTGACCATAATGTGTGGATTACTTCGACCAACTGGGGGGCTTTAGTACAGCAGTAAGTTACGATACTCCTATTCAAAAATTCCCAGAAGTCTATCTAATATGTTGGTACATGCCCTACTTCCCCTCTTCCGCAGTTGAAAACATGTAGTCAACATAACCGAGTTTCTTCCCCTACTTATCTTCAATTCAAGTCCTGCTTTGATCATCCAGTGCTCCAAACATACTCAGAGCCCAGGAACTGTAGTTGAATAATTGGTATGTCATCTCCGCAAGATCAACCATGTACAGGATACCAAATACAATGGCTGGCGCCAACCGTCGCTCATAGTCGTACCAGTTCGCTACGAAAGCACGAAAATATGATTGACACGGAGTTCCAGGAGACCAGATTAGAAGATCTGACAAGAGCCCTCTGACGTGAGACATTCTCCTGGGTACTTTGGGGCATCGTTGACGGATGCCACGCTCGATCGTGGAAAGCTGTTGTCACAATTAGAAAATGAAACAAGCTGAATCTATCCGTCCGGTGGGCCGCTGACTTGCAGATGGGACAGCTGATGTCAGATAAGAATGTTCAAATCCACGGCAGATGATTCTTGGTGAAGGTTGGTAGGACGGTGAAAAGAATAGACTCTGTTGGACGGGTGAAAGAAGGAAGTGGTGTGGGATTTCGCTGACTAGAATAGACTGGCATTCCTGATGCTCTGTAGATATGGGAAAGCATAGGACTTTCCTTTGTCACCAAGAGAAAATTGAGTGCTTTGTCAGTACTATGCATTGTTTTGCTGATTTCTTGGTGTCCTGATCCCCCGGCCACGACATAACATACAGACTGCCCGCCACCAACGGCCACTCCAAGCCAAGGCTTTAGACTCCGACCTGTATGTCGCTACGTATTGTTAAGATGGAAGACCGGTGAGTCGGGTCAGCACCTAATATTTACCACCGACCTGTGCGATTTCGGAGATGGGCAGGGGCACAGAGAACCTGTTGACTGTTAAGCGAGACCGGTACTTGGCAACGGCGGCTACCAAATGCCGCTCCGTGCAGTGTGTCAGATCTATGCTTATGCTTCTCCGATGGGCGGGCTTGGCCGATGACGGGACGGGGCGGGAGGCTTGCGGATCCGTTAGTGTCCCGCAGCCTAATGGCGTTTTCAAGCATGCGTGTGGGCTGAAGGATCGCCAATATCGTACTATTCCCTCCCTGAACACACGTTAAACCCCATGAAACCTGGACCTCCTGTGGGTAGTCATCTAGGGGCATAACCAATACTTTAGCAGATATTCAGCCTTGAAGAAGGGCTTTAAAGCCTCCCGAACATTCTACGGGGCGCCCTTCCTATTCCGATTGACCAGATTTTGGTTCGTGTTCTGAGCGTTCTACGGTACTTACCAAGTCAAAACAAGCCTGCCGGGAACCCATCCTCGTTTAACGTTTCTCAAGGATGGTGGGGCCAGGGGATAGTAGCACGAGCACACCAATGACCTTATCGAGTAGAGATCAGTCCGTGAGGCGCACCTGCGAGTGCATTGATTTAGGCCTGAGATGCCTAAGTTCACCGAAGTGGTTACACGAAGGAAAGACGTGTACCGAGAACGTGCGGCTTTGGGTAGCCTTGGTATCTTACTGTACTGTTTAGAGGCTTACTGGTTGACACAAGGACCCTCATAGCCTTGTACTCGTCCAAGGTATCTACAAAGTATGTCTCACCGTCCTTGTCCCTGTCTCGCTTCAAGCCAGCCAAGGCAAAGACACTAACTAGCTCTCATGATCTCACAGTCGTATTCTGGGTATTTAAATTTTTGATCAGATTATACGAGCATCCAGATATCGGCCTATTAGCTCTCCGACTGTCTCTTCTACTGGCTCGCCGAAGTACTCCGTACGGAAGTAGCCCATCCCTCACAGGCATGTTACGGCTTATCCCGCTGATTCCCCCCTGCCTAGTACCCCAAGCCTTACCCTACTGCAGGCTATCGGGTAATATTTATGTGGAAAATGACGGATTGAGTACGGTCCCTGGTTTTAGCTCCCTGGTCACTTCGTTTCCATAATCCCGCTCTTGCTGCTAGCCAACAGACACAAACCCTTGCGCCAGCCTCAATCCAGCCACGGTACCACACCACTTGAACTGCGGGTGTATGAATATCACTGCTGACATTAACCAGGGTCTGAGATCTTTCAGGGGTTTAGATTGTCTATCTATCTTTGGTCCCGATTTAGTAATTACCTCAGGAAGCTCCGCGTTGAAGCTGAGCAGTTCTAGCCAGGAATGTCCTCCCTTCTAAAGAATGGCTACTTCTGAGCGCGCCTGTAGAAATGCTATTCGTCCTTCCGACATTCACCGACTCTCCCTGGTTCTCGTATATACTAATCTCACATCACACCACATCACGTCACATTATTCGAGCATCGCATCAGAGCAGTGCTGACTCTTTCAGCATGTCTGTGACGCCAGCTACCCCCCTGTGCAGAATGTCCTCCCGCATCTGGATCTCCTTCAGCGTGAACTGCATGGCGACTACGTGTACTCGACGATTCGGGTCTCCCTTTATTCTTCCTTGCTCAGAGGCGCAATTGACAGCTTGATCTTTCGATCCGGCCCCTGCTTCCATCTCTACGGGGAAGCATGTCATGATGCCTTTGTCGATCCGATCTAGCAAATGGCGGATAGCATGGACCAGCAAGAGTATCTGCAGCTCGCTGGCTGCTGGCGGCGTAAACTGACCAAGTCGGAGGCTTGGAAGATCCCCCACTGTGGGCTGCGCCGTGATGTTCGAGTTTTGCAGTCGTAAGCGCAGATCAGTGATGAACGGCTCGCAAATATTGAGGAGTCGAAGATAGCATGTCAGCACCAGGAAGAAAGTAGCATTGTATTGGCCCGGTGACGAAGTTGAAGATGATGGCTGACTACCCGGTACTGGTTGCCCAGACATGCCACCGGCATCTGTTGGTGGTATACCCTGGGTTGTATTGGAGCTCTTGGCAGCATTAGCTCCGGGGGCATGAATTGCAAGCCGATTGAGGACGTTGATGAAAGCCTGAGCTGTGGTAAAGATTGAATCGGCCTGTGTGTCGGACACCGCTGGGGGCTGAATGCCCGTGGGCACGAGTGGATTCGTCGAGCTGCTCTCCAAGTTCGTGGTCGCCAGACTATCAACAACGCGACTTTGAGACCCGACTGCCGTGGCATGAGAAGATATAGAGCAGCGGTAGAGCATGCTTTGGAGTTCCGCCAGATCTTGGACGCATTCATCCATTGTGCTCGTTGCGTCTCCGTATGGATCCGTCGGAGAGGAATCAAACGAGCTCAGCTGGTCGCTTAGGCTTGGGAAAGTGTGATTGTCACCACTCGATTCTTCGTGAGAGGGCCAGTGGACGCTGCCAAAACTTTCTGGAAATAGGTCAGAGAATGGTTGGGTACCGTTCACAAAGTAGTCTGATGCTCCTGTAACATTGTTCAAATGCGGCAGACTCCACTGTAAAGGTTCAAAGGTCGTAAAGATGCTGAGATCTCGAAAATTGTCATAGCTCGAGTGTGAATTTGTGCCCAAGTGATCTAGATTTAATAGAAGTTAGAGCAACACTGGCACGACGCATAACGCATAAGGTGAATCTGAACTCACCTCCACCGTGGTGTAACAGGGTACTAGTTGGCCCCAGTCCTTCACCGTCTAACGGCATCAACGCGTCATTGTCTGCAATATTCCAACTCAATATCGGACTATCGGTGTCTGGGACAGTGAAGCTATCTGCCACCTTTCGCTTCTTCGTTTTCGACTTCGTCTTCGTACCGATATCCGGGGACTGCGAAACAGATCCGTGGATCACCAAGTCCTGATGCTTGTGCAGTACTGCATCCCCCGTCGACAAAGTTTGTTGGTTTGCCGGAATACTTCCATTGGTGCTGTAAGTGCTGCTGCTGTTGCTGGAATTGCTATTACCACCATCTCCTTCCCCAGGGTTCTTGCTGTTTGCCGCTTGATTCGTAATGCTTGTGACTGGTGGTCGTCCCAATCGCATTGGCGTTCCGTATACGCACTTTGTGTTGGCTCTGAAGCATCTTTCGCAGCCCTCTGAATTGCTGTTCATGTCTGAGCGCACACAACGCAGCTTGTGGCTATGGCACCTGTTGCACGCAAGACGTGTGAATCGTTTAGATGACGGCGAATTTGATGACTCTGGCTTGTATCCATGTTTGACGGAGCCGTAGCTTTCTACATCGGCGACACTTGCATCGCTTGTCTCTTCATTCGCAGCCTCGGGGCTGCGTGCATTGCTGTCTGTCATATTGATTGTCTTTTTTGTTTCTTGCTATGTTTCTGATCAGATTGGATTCTGGCCTGAAGACCTTTCTTGATAAATATCATTTCCTGGTCAGATAATCTCCTTGACACTTCCCGCGCTGGTGGCTGCCAGTAGCATTACCTCGCCTTTGGACTGCAGTAAGCCCACCCAATGTAGTCAGTAAGACGACACCAAAAACAGACTTCTGCAGCGAGAAGATGGTATCCTACCGCTGATTCACACTTCTTTGCCTAATCCGAAGGTCGTCAGCGCTCGTGGAAGCTCAGTGGGCATAGTGGGGCTGAGGTAGGCAGGGGTCTTCAGGACCAAGACGGGTGCCGTAGTCAAACATGTCCGGCTAATCTGATCCTTCGTGAAGATTGCATGCATATGCAGAACAGAATTCAGCAACGGGTCAGGAGAAACCGTGTTTGGCTGAAGCTGGGCGGGGGGAGGGTATGGGGGCGTGGAGTGAGAATGGGCCTTCAGCTGACCCCTCATCAGAACACGTTCTCTCGTCAATCCACAGTTTGTTTGTGGTAGCGTTTACCAATTCCAAGACATTTGCCAGGTCTGTGTCTGAATGGGTGATCTGATTGTATGATCTGCATGGATATGAATGGGGGATGCGAATAGGTGTGAATCAATTGCGCCGTAGGCTTGCCCGCGTCCGCGGGAAGGGTCTTCCCATGCCTGCCTGCATGAGTGCATACACTCCTACGGACGTATGCAGGCAGGCTCGGACAAACACATCGTGCGTTAGATTTTCGTGTCCTATTATTTCTCAAAAAAGAAAAAGAAAAACTGCCAAGCTGTAATGGCCGGAAACCGATCGACAACAATGAATCTCATCACCACGATTGATTCATTCTTCCCATAGCCCGGATTCGAAACTCATTTCCTCCGATCATGTCGGCTGGCACGCCAATCAACTTTCACACGTCAGGGCTATTTTCGATGATCTTGACATACAGAAGAGCGTCTCGGAGGTCTTTGAGCTTGAGCCCGAAGCCCGAGTTCGCTTCAGCCTTGTGCAAGGCTGTCGGGAGAACAACCAGACGAGCTTTGACGAATCTGCTTAGAAAGAAGCAGAGAATTTCGAGTACTTACTATATATTCTACTCGTTCTTACTCATCTTATAAACATCTTGACTTATCTGCAAAGAAGAAAAAACGCAGATGTAAGTCATAAAAGTAAATGGTTACTTCTGTAGTGTAGTACGTCCTCCTCGTAGCTCCGTTGCCCAATGTGTAGAACGGTACTAGAACAGATGCCGTGACTATGGAAGGCTAGCCCACTTGTCTATCTTTCTCCGTGCTGAACGAACGGTACTGTGATGGTACCATACCTTGAGGGCGGATCCCCGTTGGGAAGTGTGGCGTTGTGATTTGTTTCTGGGTGTCCAATCATATTGTGAGGATCAAAGAATGCTCATAGTCCAAAAGTTACGACTCATTAAAGTTGCCCCCGCAGACATGCGCATATACAGACAACAATCGGGCTCCGATCGTGTCGAGAAAAGTTCTTCCGTCCTTAGCGATTTGAACGATCACATTCTTTCTTCGTCTCTGCTGTCATTATGATCTACAATATGTGTGTCTACTTTGGTTAGTGCTTCATCAGTCCCCTTCCTCAGGTCCCGAATTATAGGAACGCCCTGCACTGACATAGATAAATGAATCTGTCCGTAGAGCAGCATCCAAGCAGCACCTGAGCTCGACTTGGTAGGTTTATTTTCTACAGGAGGTTTGGCCCTGGAGAAGCAGCGTGATAAATGATAATTGAATACTTGAGTTACACTTGAGTGAATGTCTGTATCACGCCTGCAATTCGGTCGTGAGTTCTCCGTTCTTCGGCGCACTACGATGGAATACTTCTCAGCCTCAGCTAGGAAGGCATGAGCAAGCTTGGGACCATTCTGGACGTGATTGTGTCATATTCATGCTGGAAATACACATCTAAAGAGGACCGGCTGCATTAAAAAGCTGTACCCAGTTTACAAATATGCAAAAACACATAAAGAAGGCCCCTTCCTAAACAAACACTATTTCTTCAATCGTTACAATAGGATCATCCCGAATCTTGCTCTCGACAGAAGTGTTCCACCACTTGACTTTTGATGCTCCACTGCTTACTTCCTTGATAGCCTCAGCAAGTCTCCTCGTGCCATCCTCATCAGGAATCAAATGATGGGCGCCGTTAAACTCAATCAGACGCACTGAGTTTCTATCGAAAAATCGGTCTAACATCATTCTCCCGCTGTTAAGCCAAGGATCCATTAGACCATGGACTTGAACTGTCGGAATTCGTATCATATCCTCCTCATACTGCTTGCTCGATCGATGAGCTTGCCACTCTAGACAGTCCGACGTGCCATTGAACAGAGCTCCGAACTGGAGACTGCTCCAATAAGATGTCTCTCCGCGGTTGCGTGCTTGCTGTGCAAGTAAGAGGAGGCTCGCTGCCATCCCAGCACCTTGCGAGAAGCCCATCACTCCCACAAACGGCTCGTCATATTCTCCTATTTCCAGGAGTGCTCTCTTCAAGCCTTCGTTCGCTTCTTTCTCTTCCTTTCCGAGGTCTATGCGTCTTGCAAGAGGTTTTCGAGAACGACGTCTTTGTGGAATCCAGGCGAAGAAGTCGTCGTCACTGTCGAAAAATGGCAGAACCCCGGGGCCAGGAGGTGACGAAAATGGAGCGTTGATGAAGACAAAGCGGAATTGATCTTTGAGGTGTCCTCGTAGCTTGCGGCTTTGGATTTGGAAAATATCAATGTTGGTACCGCTGCCATGAAGGCAGAGAACTTTTGGAAGTCGCCTGCGTGGTTCCATCGTCATGCTTGCAATGTAGAGATTTGTGTAGAGAAGTTCCTTTGCTGGAAAGAGAGAAGTCAAGAATGGGCTTGAGAAGAAACTGGGCGTCACCTATCTACGATTTCTGCCTGGTAGGATTCAGTCCAGATCCATCGATCATTTAGTAGATACTTGGCAAGACTCAGAATCGGTCCTTTTCTCACGCAATAGATTGACCTGAGAAGAATACTAGTTTGAGTTAGATCATATTGAGCTAGTGAAAAGTAGATCTATCGATGCTGAGAATTCGGCGATTTTAGATGAGCAGATTCCAATGCTACCTTCTTGAATTGGAAATGTTACAGAAGAAAGAATTCAACATACCAGTAAGCAAGAAAACCTAGCTACCTTGGCACTTGCCAAGACTAATAAGCCTCACGGGTATGTCCGTTCATAGTGAGCTGAGAATGCGTCTTTGCTTCGGCGATTTCTTCTTACATAACCTCGACGCCAAGACCGAATCTCGACTTTTCCAAAAGGTATCATGATCTCAGAAGAAAGTATCCTTATTTTGACTGTCTCCCTTGAAAACAAGATCGATTGTCGTGTTTCTTATTTTTGCACTTCTGTCTGACCTTTTTAGGGCAAACTTTCCATTTCTGAGATACCCCAAAATGCCACACCTTGACGATCCAATACCAACAGAGCAGACTGCCATCATTGCTTTACCAAATGGCGAGCTTGGAATCTCACAGAACGTGCCGGTTCCTCATGTGGATGATGACCTAGCGCTTGTGAAAGTCGTTGCCCTTGCCGTCAACCCAGTGGACGCCAAAGCAGTTGGGCCAATGGCATATCCCGGTGCTATAGCCGGCTGTGACTTCGCTGGTATCGTAGTGAAGATAGGTGCAGCCAGTGGAGAGTATCTGAGGATCGGAGATCGCGTCGCGGGCGTGGTGCATCCAATGAACCCTATGCGTCCTGATGTCGGAGCCTTTGCTCAATACGTTGGTGCCACGGCGGATTTCCTACTACGACTGCCTGAAAATATGCCTCTGTCGACTGGAGCATCCCTGGGAACGGGTGTTGGAACCATGGGCCTGGCTCTCTTCAATCATCTTCAGCTTCCTAACACACCTGATAACCCAGGTGTGTTTCCTGTGAATAAGCCTTGTTATGTGCTGGTGTATGGAGGAAGCACTGCTTCTGGAACACTTGCCATTCAACTGATCAGACAGTAAGTCTCAGATTATGAGGATGGATCGCTGTGACTGAAACCTGTCCAGCGCCGGATTAACACCAATCGCAACTTGTTCACCTCGAAACAACGCCTTGGTAGAGAGCTATGGTGCTGAAAAGTGTTTCGACTACAATTCGCCAACCTGTGCAAAGGATATCAAAGCTTACACCAAGAACGGGCTGCGGTATGCAATGGACTGCATAGTTGAGGCGGACACGATGACTATATGCTATCAATCGATTGGACGATCTGGTGGACGATATACAGCACTTGAGCCGTTCCCTACCCATATTACAAGCACAAGAAAGACAGTCGTGGCAAACTGGGTACTGGGACCTTCCATCCTTGGAACCAAGATTGGATGGCCGGCACCATTCGGTCGCGAAGGTGATCCGTCGCTACGCGTCTTTGGGAGAAAGTGGTTTCAAACAGCTCAAAGGTTATTGGATGAGGGGAAGATCAAGCCGCACCCTTTGAGAATACACGATACTGGTTTTGAAGGGGTCTTTGACGGTCTGGAGCTTTTGCGAAAGAAAATGGTGTCCGGGGAGAAGTTGGTATACAATCTTTGAGCCCGTGAAATGAGAATTGAGAAATTCAAAGGAACAAATGCAAATTTCTCCATGCAACTTGTGACTTCAATGCTGAACGTTATGCAACGACGTTGTCATGTTTTCTAGACATCGCAGATCACGTCATCGCCCGATACTATGATTGGACATCTTGTTTAGGTTTCTTGGCCTTGTGCTCGCTTTCATGGAGGTTGCCCCCGGATCCCACGTGACAGAATCCATTAGTCAACTAACACGAGCCTCACTCTGCATCTTTGGAAGACCCAATCCCGATAAAAGAAAGTGATACCGAGAGAAATTCCTCCCAAAACAACTAAAATCTTCTGCTTCTTCTTCATCTACATTCTACATCGGAATTCCATAACCTTGGTTAGTAATCAAAGTTCGGACGAAGGGTTAATATTCACCCGAGAAAGTATGATATAGCAATGCGAGCAAGTTCGGACACAGCAAATATATCTCAAACCTTGCGTCTTAAATTCCTCCAATGATATTTTTGAAACATGACTAACAAATACAGCAGCTGATTATAGGAGAAACAGAACCACCCTGCAAGCTTCCCCTCGTATTTCATACCAACAGTACATTTAAATGAAGAGGCTCCCATACCATCCGTTCTCTGCTGATGTTAATACTTCTTCAATTACGAAACAAACCATTGTACAGCTCAACGTAACCATCCCATACCTCACGTCCTCAGCACTAGCCACCCACCATCTATCCCACCCCAAAACCACACCACCACCCTACACAATGAGACCCAACATCCTCCTCGCCCTGCTCTCCAGCACCTCCATCGCAACCGCCACGACATTCACAGCCTTCCCAACAACACTAACATGCAACCTCGCATCCGGCACTGCAACATTCACCACATCCGAACTCGAAAGCATCGCCTCGGCCGGCGTCAAAGAAACGCCATTCGAGAAATCAGCTTCTAATACGGGATCAGGAAGATGCCAGAAGATAAACCTGCCGTACTACAGCGTAAGTGCTCTCCTTAACAATCTGAATTAGAGTTAGAGAGCGTCATCTACATGAGGGCCATGTTCGTGTTTCTTGGTGGTTAGCATGCTGACTCGTGACGTCCGTGATACACAGTCAGACCTCGGAAAAGGAGCCGGACAATTATATTTCGTGTATGATTCCAAGGCGAAGAATATTGAGTTTTGCACGGCTGATACACCGAGCCTTACTGGAGGGTATCCGGATACCTGCGATTTCTGAAGGGAGATTATGGTATTTGCGTTGATGGCGGGATCCATTGGTGGCTGGAATCTCGAAAGCGGATTGCAGATTCTGATTTTGTACATTTGTTTCATCACTTTTTCTCGTGGGGTTAAAGCCATTTTGTGTCTTAACGGCTGGAATATCGGCTACTTGAGTCTATAAGCTAGGCTAGGCCATAGCTCATCCTGAGCGAGACTGTACTGAATATTCCATTCTTGTACAGAGACCATCTACAAATAAAGAACGCAAAACCCCACCCTTCAAATTTCTTATCCTCTCCTCTCCTCTCCTCTCCTCTCCTCTCCTCTCCTCACCTTATGAGTTTCATCTTTCCTTTCCCGCCTTTCCCTGACTACCCAACAACAAGATGAGTGAGTATATAAGCAAACAAAAACACAGCACCTCATCTCACTCACTTACTCGCTCGCTCACTCACTCACTCACTCGAACAAAGAATATATAAACCTCGACTAACTGAAAATCCCCAAGTCCCTACTCACGATCCTTGGCTTCCTTACTGAAAGTGAAGCTGCCCAGATACTCAAACAATTACTGTATCATTGAGGGATGATCGATCTGTTATTGATATCGATTTGTTTGAAACAAATCGATATCAATTGTTTATGCCGTGCAGTAAAAGTACCATGTCAAATATACATCACAGATGGGGGACACGCATGCTGAAGTGGGTCTGCACGAGCGCAGAGACAGATCACCTATACGAGAGTCTCTCCTCGACGCGCCGGTCTACGCCAAGACAACTTTAACAAGACAAGAAGCTCGGTCCTCTGTCTCTCTCTCTCTCTCTCTTTCTTATGTGTCTACCCCAATATCGTAAAGTTCAAATAGAACATGTTCGTGTTCGTGTTCGTGCTCTACATTTGCGTAGTTAGTTACAAGTATTGTATCCATCCTATCTTCCATCCCTCCATCCCTCACCCCCAAAGAATATTCAACCTCTTCCACCCCCTCGTCGGCGGAATCGGTTCTTCAGGATTTTCATGCATTTCATCTAAAGCCTGACGGATCGGTATATCGTCGAGATCTAGGATCTTGGTCTTCTTGAAAACTTTCCAGCCTGTGTATGCAAGGAGGACGAGAGGAATGTCGCTGTGATAAACGAGACATTGTCAGTACATAGAGTGAGGGGAAAGTGGGAGTAGGAGCAGGAGTGGGAGGAAGGGGGAGGCACTAACAGATATGCTGAGATGAAGGTTGCTTTATCCCAATTTCCCTTCGTGAAGACTGTGAATCCACCTGTTAGGAGGAAGAGGATACATGCGACCAGTGCGATACGGGATGTATATGCTAGAGCATCACGTCAGTAGATTTTAAGGATGGCGTATGTGGTGCTTACGAGTCCATGAATGATGCCACGGCAATTCATCTCTGGCGATCCTTTGCTTCTTCAACGCCTGATGTAGTCGGATGTGGTTAACCAGAATCACAATCCAACTGACCAATGTCCCCGCAGCCGTCAAGTTCAAGAACCAGTAGAATACTGTCAAGGCTCCACTGGACAACGCCATATATGCCAATGTCGCGATAGCCGTCTGCAATATAACACACACGTACGGAATGCCCCATTTCGTTGTACGGAGGAAGATCTGAGGAGCTTGTCGCTTGAGCGCGAGGCCATACAGGATTCTCGTTCCGGTCAACAAGCATTGATTGGATGCAGACCAAGCAGAGGTCAACACGACAGCGTTGATGATTGACGGAACGACTTTGATACCCGCTCTCGTAGCCGCCGTAACAAACGGACTCGTCGACGCATTTCCAGCATCATTGTTTAGCGTCTCATCGTTACTCGGTACCAACATCCCCACAATCAGAACCGAGAGGAGGTAGAAGATCGATACACGTGCAAACACCTTCTTACACGCCTTCGGAATATTCTGCCTCGGACTCTTCGTCTCCGCCGCTGCAACACTGACACTCTCCACTCCAGCAAAAGAGTATACGGCATTGATCATGACCTTCCAGAACCCGAGAAATCGACCCCAAGACCCGGTAGCGATATACGCCACGAACGGCCCCGGGTTTCCCCAATACCGGAATCCAATCCTCTCTTGTCCAGGCACACCACCGAGATCAATCACAAGTCCCATGATAATAATCCCAATAACAAGCAAGATCTTCAACACCGCAAACGCAAACTCCACCTCTCCATACACCCCCACGAAAACAATGCCCACCAAGAACGTAACAATAATAAACAGCGTAATCCATAACGCGGGGTATTCATCAGTCCAGAATTGGATCAGTACCAACGCAGCTGATATCTCGCTGGGGACGCTGAGGTAAGTGCCGTAGACTACGTTCCAGCCAACTGCGAAACCGAGGGCGGGATCGACGAGTAATTCAGCGTGGCGGACGAAGGAGCCCGTGACGGGGAAGAGGGCGGAGACTTCGCTGAGGGCGAATTGCACGGCGCAGACGATGAGGCCGACGAGTGTGTAGCCGAGTAATGCGCCGAGTGGACCGCCGGTTTGGAGGGCGCCGCCGAGGGAGAGGAAGAGACCTGTACCCTGGAAGGAGGGAGGAAAGTGTTATTCAGTCTGCTAGGGAGGATTGATGGATGTCATGTGGTGAGATGACGAGACGACTTACGATCGCGCCAGCTAAAGCTATCATCTGGATGTGTCGCTGAGAGAGGGCTCGTGAGAGGTTGTTCTCTTCTTGTGCGTGGACGATCCGGACGGAGTCAGATGTCATGTGGACATTGTGGACATTGCTTCCGCCCAGTTCTTTGCTGGGGCTTTCCACGTCCATCTGAGCGTCTGTTGCAGCTTGAGCAGCTGCTGTGCGGTGGCTGAATCCAAACATCGTTGTGTCGCTGAAGACTGGCTTCGGAATTGCTGGGTGAGGGGAAACAAAATCCAAAATGGGAATGCGGAAATATACGGCGCAGGTATAAGTTCAAAGCATGGGCATTTTGAAGATCCAATTAGAATATATATGTTGATACTTTGACAATCGAAACGAAAGCCGTCGTGATAGGGAGTCCGATGGACTGGACGAAGAGACGAGGTAGGAAAAGATTTCGAAATTTCGAGTGATGTATATCTGCTGTGGGCCTGGCCTCGTAAGGGTCTAGACTAGAAATTCGCTATCGTCTGGTCCGGATGGCGTCAATTACACCTTACCCGAACTAGGAAGGTATAACCATGTTCCTGTGGGGACATGGTGGACAAACTGTCCGCTAGTCGAAGCTTATGGTAGCACTTCGGCTTCTGCAAGGATTGCTTGTGAAGCTTGTTCTGAGAGGCTCTTTCCCACACAAGTAAAGGGCAGGACTGAGAAATATTTTGGAAATGATGAATCTGCAAAAGGAAACCTTGGGGTTTCACAAGTAGAATGGGGGTTTTGAAAGCCACGCAAAAGCAGTAAAGCAATTCTAGAGGAAACCGGACAGACTTTAACTCAGCTTTCCATGAGATGGAAATGAATGGACGGGAATCAGAAAAGTTTTGACGCTAGGTCAGATCAGGCTGTTTGTGGGACCCTGCCAGACACACGCCGACCTCGTGGCACCCCTGCGCTGTCCCCCCAACAGCAAGACTCCCTTGACTTGATGATCATGTAGGTTCCGAGGCCATGAGTGTCCTAGCACCGAGAAATTGACAGTAGCCGCTTAGCCATCACAAAGTATAAAATATGCAGAAGGGTGAAATTCAGCACAAACAATGATGAGAGGAAATGTCCAGAGAACCTAAAAATCATCAACGCCGCTATGCCGCTCGCTACCTCCGATCCGCCAAAGCCAAATAGGTATCAGAAGTCATACGTATGCCCATATATCATAACTTCCTTGCGCGCCGTCGTAGAATTCATCATCATCGTCCATATCGTTTCCACTGCTCCTCTCAACCCCCACACCCATTCATCTCGATCAACGTGTACGGCCCCTCGAGAGGATATTGCGTAAGGTGTGTAGATGCATTGCATCACAATTTCCCCGTGAGGATATCCCGCTCGAATATCCTAACATCAAGGACATCCGAGAATCGAATTCCATCGATTGTCTCAACCCTTAATCCAGTCTTCACAATCCCATCCTCATCGTCCGAGCTATCAGGGAAGTCGTACTTGCTCTCCTCATTCCATCCACCAGATGTTGCAACGGCCGCACTTCCCATGACCAATTCTGCAAGAGCTTTGGCACTTGTCCAGTTCGCCTCTTTGCCCTTGCCTTTCTTATCAACCTTTGGTTTGAGCATCGGCTTGCGACGTACTAGCCGATCGACTGACTGGTCGAGGGCGAGGTATTCGAGTTTCATAGTAGGGTTGTGGCAGATGACATCGACAGCGAATTTGCGTGTCTCGCGCATCACCCATGTACAGGTGTCCTCGGGGTTGTGGAAGGAGATGATATGTAAGACTCGAAGAGCTGTGAGTCCGGATATGTACTGCATCAGAGTGTGCTTTGAGAAGTTAGCCACGCCTTTGAAAAGAGGTAAAAGAATACTTACCATGGTGCGAACCCCAAAACTGCAAGCCAATTCTTCCATATTCTTGGCACGCTCACAAAGAAGCATGGCTGTCTTGATGTTGAGTCCCCATTCCATCGAGATGGTATCGTTTCGGATGACCAGGATCTTCAAGGTCGGTGCATGCTTCTTCAGTACCATTTTCCGGATTTGTTCGATGGTTACCGTCGACTTCAGTGCATTGCCCTCTACGCGGTCCTTCGACGTCCGCTCCATCATAACGAGTTCTGTTATCCTCTCCAACTGCGAGAGACATAGAAGGAATGGGAGCGTGACATTGTCGGTATGAATTTTGCGTAGTGGTAAAAGGGACAATTTATTCTCTCTTGCCAGCATATTCCAGATTGGAGATTGTGCACCGACGTTGAGAAGCGTGATGCTTTGTAAAGCATTGATGTCCACGCCTCGACTCAGAACCGAAGCTTTGGTGGGAATCATGTATATCGAGAGTGTGTCCAGGGTCAAACCACGGGTACTGCGAACGTAATCACTCATCGCGGAACGAGATCCTGTACCCTCACGAGACAGCTCTTTTAGCTCACTGATATGCTCAGTGACTGCACTCATACCAGCAGACAGCTGGACAACCCTCTCAGATACAGTCTTGATCGCAGCCTTAGCTTGGGCAATCATCTGTCTGTCCGCCTCGGTGATATTGTCCCCCGACTGTAACTGACTGGTGAATTCCTCCACTTTCTTCGCCCACATATCGCCTTCTTGCTCCATTGCCACGACGGAAGAGACCAGTTCCGCATGCTGGTCTATCACCTCAAGAAATTCTTTTCCTTCCTGATCCAGCTTCTCAGCTATTTCTGCAACCTTTGCATCAACTCTTGCTGCACTAGCTTTCTCGGACGCTTCCTTTGCAGCCTCGTCGACCACATCTTCGCTGGTTTCAGTGCTCATAGCTTGAGTCACTACAGGCTCTTCGGCAGTAGCTTCTGTTGCGGGCAGATCCGAATCCACGACCAATTCATTTCCTTCCGGCTCTTCGACATTGATGTCCTCGGGATTCGAAACATCGGAGTCCTCCTTTGCCTTGTTCTTCTTCGTAGGCTCATCAAACAGACCTGGCTCATCGGCAACAGCACCGGTCATAACAACAGTATCCTCGACCCCATCCGTGCTGGCGCTTGAAGAGGCGGGAGTGGCCTTAGCGGTGCTACTGTCAACACTTGCAGATGCCTTCTCTGGCTTCTCCTTCTCCGTCGCTTCGAGGTACATCTGCGCTGCCTTTTCAATCATTGCCAGAGTCTCCTTTCCTTCGACCGAGATATCACCTTGTGGCTTGACATGTCCCATCAGCTTGGCTGCAACAGGCGCTAAGTTCCGGATGAATCTTCTCTTTGGATCTTCTTCAGTCTTAGGCTTCTCGACCTCCGCTTTCGTTGGGGCTGGTGATTGTGGCTTCGGCTTCGGCGGAGGACCTTCACAGCCTAGGATCTTTGCTAGCGCTGCTTCTTGGTCCTTCTTCTCCTCTTGGGCCTTGAGAGTCTTCGAGGGTCCGAATGGGTCCGGGTGTGGTCCTAATGGTGGTTGAGGTGGAGGGAGGCCTGGTGGAGAGATTAATTGACCAAATTCATCTTCTTGGTCCGAATCATCGTCCGATTGTGGATCTGGTTGTGGTTTCCGAGATCTGTTGATGAGAGCATCGGAAAAGGATATTTTTAATGAGTTCAAAGTCGAAGAACTATCGCGGATGCATTGTTTCAACTCATCCAGGTATTCCAAAGAGTCCATGTCCAATACTGTGAGTGTCTTGAGGTTCTTGAATCCGCATAGTGTTGGAGGTGGCTTTCCTTCTACCTTTCCGCCTGGTGGTTGTAGGTATATTTTCGCAATCTGGTTGCCGAATGGGAAGGAGTTTGGACTACCTGCGGGTACTGGTAATATCGGAGGTAGAGGATGGAGTATCGATCCTGGCACAGACGAGTCGACCTCTCCAGGAGCTGGAGGGAGGATAGAGTTTGGTAAAGGCGGGAGAGGCTGATATGTTGTTGGACCCGATTGCATGCGGACATGGAGATGCTTGAGAGCCTTGATCTTGTGTAATTCCCTCCATACTGGCCGACTCAATTCAACGCGAATATCCCATCTGCAGAGGTTAGCACAGCTTCCCAATTTTGGGAGCATACTGACTGGAATCTTTCTAGAGACTTGGCCTGTCGTAAGGTCAGAAGCAGCAAGGTGTTCATAAACTTGCCGCAGCTTAGTTCATTCAAATAAGCTCGATATGCCATCTCTCCTTTGATACCACCGCTCTGTGTCTCCATTATCAGCTCCTTCAAATATTGGCCATAGTTGTAGTCGCTGGTAACAAAAGTCTCCAGTCCTCCCGCAAGGCTATCAAACGGGTAGTCGTTGGAGGGGTCATCTTCGTCTGGGAACAGGATGTGAAAGCTTCGGTATATTCTTTCTGCGGCTAGATCGCGGAAATGCTTCGATACTAAGGAAAGGGCGATGAGGTCTGGAGAGGATGCCTGTGGGTAGAAATGTTAGCAAGATCTTGGACATGATACGAGGACATCAACGCCCAGCCTGATGCCCCGCAGATGTGAGAATCTTTGGGTACTGACATGTTTGAATATTTCTTTCTTTGTTTCCAGCGGCAAATGATTGAAATTGATCTTCGCCTTCGGCACAGGTTGGTCTGTTGGCGCAGGTTCTGACGTTGGGCATGCTATCGGTGAAGCCATCTCTGCAGAAGGTGAGGCTGGAGAGCTCTTGGAAGTGGACGGCGTAGACACAGGCGCATTCAGTTCTTGCAGACCGAGGACATACAATGATCGATGCCACACATCATCTAGCTGAGGATTCTTGATGGGCGTTGTACCTCTACGTCTGGAGTAAACGGGAGGAATACCAGGCATTGTACGGAGACTGAGGCAGCAACCGGTCTGAAGCTGAAGCTGAAGGATGGAGGTGCAGTGCAGTGCAGCGCAGGTGGAGAACTGTTTGTTTCTGGGGTTCCGGTCCAGACCAATGGCGTGGGGTTAGAGGATGGTTATCGTAGCGCTAGGAGCGATTCAGTACGCGGCGTGGGGCAGCGGGCGGGATGAAGCCGTAAGTACCTAGCCTGGCTCTACAGCCCCGTGGGAACTGGCCGATTTGACGGGACCCTCTAAAACCTAGCTCTGTTAGCTATCCTACAACGATTACTAATTCGAAGTTATTATCAAGCCAGGAAACTTATTAGACACTCTAGAATTATTCATTGCTTTAATCTAAAAGGAAGTCCAACTGTAATTGTAGGTTAAA
Organism: Cadophora malorum; assembly: GCA_017365405.1. NCBI lineage: Eukaryota > Fungi > Ascomycota > Leotiomycetes > Helotiales > Ploettnerulaceae > Cadophora > Cadophora malorum. Next base: position 7,728 of record JAFJYH010000322.1, on the reverse strand, counting down.
TACCACTCAATCCCATGGAATTCTTGTCGTTTTGTTAGTGGTCTGTGCTAGCAGATCGGCCATTTCGCGCGGGGGCCGACAGCCTGGACTCTGCGGGGGAACGCGACAGAATGTATTTTCGTATGCAATGGCACGACGTGGCTAAAGTGTTTCAGCGAGCGAACATAGAGGTGTATAGCAAAGCATTGGAAGCCTCTGTCCAGATCTATGGTACAGGTGAAGTTGGCGGTATCCGGTCCAATCATAACAGTGAAAGGGGTTGCTGCGAGCAGACCAGAAACACAGCCAAGAACGGTGGTCTAGAACACCAACAGATGTTCTTTACGCGAAAATACCAGCCTATTGCAAGCATTCTGAAATTATGTTCACTTTGTTCCCCTTCATCGGAGAAATCCAGAAACCGTTCGCTCAATGATCGTATGTCTACTTTTCATGCTCAATCCTACAGACAAGGGCGCGGAGGCGTTTGTTTGTATTAGGGATCCTTTGCAACGTATTCTAGTCATTACGTGCTTACCTTATTTGGAATCAAGTGACCAGTACATGATCGTATAGTTATGCTTGTAGCTACATTCGAACTGCTTAAACGATGACAACTGTTCTCCGGCTTCCTTTTTCAGGAAAAACAGCTTCTGCGCCGACTGACTGCTCAGCCTCCAACTCGGCAAGGTATTCTTCGAAACTCATTTCGGAATCAAACCAGGTCTCGGAATCCAGGGTCTGCCGGAAATGACCAAGTCGTTGAAATGTTCCGTCGGGAAGGCAACTCAAGAGCAGCCCATCCCATTGAGGAAACTCATCTGCTGCCATGCCGTTTATCAGGAGCACAACCAAGCACCAAGCACCACATTTCGTCAAGTTTCTCGTCGCTAGCCCTTGAAGCGTCGAGATCCATACATGTGTCAGCCAGCCATGAGGGGTCTGCATATCTTGCATGGATCATAAAAGCCTCGATGGTGAGGCGTCCGGAAAGAACCCGTCCAAAGGGATTCCCGGGGGTGTGCATTTTTGACATCGCAAGAGATAATCTTAGCCTCTCTGGATGTCTCTGAACGGCAAAACCGGACAACATTACACACAGGTCCGTACACTGACGCCCAAGACCAGCTGCGAGCTTGAAGCTTCCGCCACCGCCAGTCGTACAGGTCTATACTACTGTCAACTCTCCATCCTAATTGGTTTTCCATATCGAATTCCCACAAGCCAGCATAGTATTTGCTTTTCCATAATTTCGCTGTCAATGCTGCAATACCAGCAAGCGCTTCTAGTCGGTCGTCCGGATCAGTAAGGCTTCGAAGGCTGTAAACTCTCACAGCCTGATCCCATTGTTCCCTCTGCAGAGACCCAGCCTTACATTCCTTTGTGGTGACAACCATGTCGTGAATTGGGTGGGATTCCATTTGCATGCCGTCGAAGGCCAACCGATTGAAAGTGGCATTACATTGCCAAATTATACCTCCTTCTGTGTACATTATTGCCCTCGATGCAAGACTGATCTCCTGATAGGCCCAACCTCGCAGATTCAATGGCTCTGCGCTAGAAGATTCTCTAGGAATCTGGATGATACCCAATTCGCCCTTGCAAGTTGACAAAAAGCGAGCAGGAAGCGTGATCGCTTCTTCGATATGAGCCGCTGGCTCAGGGCTGCATATGTACCAAGCTCTCCCTCTCCCGCCTCATACAGACCCATTGCTTCGACGTCAACCACACGCGAAGGCAGTAAGCCGACCTTGCTCCGAGGACAGCTGTCGTGCTGCTGGAGGCACTGGTTGAATGCTTGTTCTACCTTTCGCATGGCTTGCTCGTTCGCGACGGAATCGAGCATGGGTCGACTTGAGATCACTTTAGATACTGGGCTTTCTGTTGTGTCGTTACTTCACTAAATATCTAAGATGGAAGTCTGCAGCTTACCAGGCAATGCGAAATAATAGAAGCTGAGTTGAGATACCAGCTCCTCGCCTCCATCTTCACGGACTGTGGCCCACTCGATCTCATATCTCCGCCCCGTAGCGGGAGTCGGGCGTATATTAAAGAATGAAGGCGTGCCGTCGTTTATGTAATCGTTGCCATCTTGCCGCATCGCGCGAAAGAGGTTCAAACAGAGAGCGCAGCCACGACTGGCATATTTTCGGATCTCCGATTTTGTATAATGCTCAATTCGATGTGATGACTGTCGACTAGTATCAAGAAGGATTCGACATGTATTTTCATTTATAAATATTCCTGAACAACGATACCAAAGGCTGTGGGATTTCTGCGTGCCACGACAAGTAATTTCACCAAGCGTTTCCTCGTTCTCTTGGTGTTCAGCGACGTGGTTCATCTTAGGCTCTTTGGGGCTGGGCCTGAATGCGATGAAGGCGCAGAAGGTGGTCACAGAAGAAGAATTGAGATGCCATATTATCAGGAGATGCTTAGTCAGGCATCATGCATAGTGGCAGAAGAGGCAGGATCTATGCAACGTCAGGATTGATTCGTTTCGAGCAAACATCAATGCTGAGGCCGGACTATGCAGCGGATGTATAGTCGTTGTATCGGTCCATGGTTCTAGACAACATTGTCTGTTCTGGCCATTTTGACGTCTTGATGGGAAATGATAGGGGAAAAGATTCGTTGCTATTCTGGGCTACTGATTGGGTAAAGCTGTTCTCAGAATAGTGAAGAGGTAAGAAGGATCTTATCAGATATGTCTAAGCAGGTCTATACTGCCTCGCTTGATCGCAAGCCGACTGTCTTCCACCATCATTGTACAGATCAGCTCCAAATCTTTGGCATCATCATTGATGCAGTCTGCCGGGTTGGAGATATTGGGAAAGGCGGATACAATAGCCTAAGTCGTGTCCAGCAAATGGAAACTCTCAACACATGGAAAGATCTTATCGACTCTAGCACCGGATTCGCCTCCCCATATTCGGCATCGAGCAGCGAAGATATTCTCTGGAGGACAACTCTCGGCGATGTGTTCTTGGGAGAAGGCAAACGCTCAAGTGCATATAACGTCGGTCACGAACAAGGAGAGTCGTCAATTCGGCGCATTCGAGATGACGATCGACCTATATGGGAGCATTGGTGGGCAGGGCGAAATGGCAGGATCGAACTTGAAGATACGCCACCAGGCATCGAGGTGCCTGAAGTACGGAACATAGGATCTTCAGTGACGAGAGCATCGACTGGGAGGCGCTTGTTTGTAACGAGGAGAGGGTACATTGGGCTTTGTCCCTCGAGCGGCAAAGTTGGCGATGTAGTTGCTGTTCTGTTAGGCGGATCAACACCTTTCATCTTGTCAGCCATTTCGAAGGGGGAAAGAAGGCTCGGAGAGGGGGATTCTGAGATTCAAGGGCAGAACGCCTTTGTTTTGATTGGAGATTGCTATGTTCATGGTTGGATGGATGGCGAAGCTTTACGAGGCGAAGGTACTGATGCTGCTTTGGGTGTAGACAACATTTTCTTGGAGTGATCTTTCCACTCTTTGTTCTCCTTCATATGCCAGAGGAACGAGGCCGTGGCCTTGGATTGATGGTCGCCCACGTTCAAAGCTGGGGGTTGAAATCTATAATCTGGAGCCGAAGCTCTGGTCTGGATCAACTTACTCGATGCGAAGTGTCAACTAGCACTTACCCTGTATCCACTGGAATGTCTTCTTGTCAAGTGACCCTTTCCAACACACGCTAAGTCCCTGATAATTCAGAGTTCTTTGAACATGAAATCATCTGCTCTCCGCACGGTCCAGAACTCCACAACAGCGCCAAGCTACGGAGCATAACTTATCTGAAATTGGACTGGCAAACTTGCCTCCCAACATTGACGCGTCGGAGGGACTCCGCACTCACATATTTTACGAAGTAATACGGGGAAGGGATCCATCGCCATCGTGAATGTAACTCAGCCTCCACCCTTTAACTCATGTCGGATAAGATTCGTACGACTTCTCGCGAACCAAGTTAATGGCCGGACGAGAACAAACCGGATGTCAGATTGAATTCAAAGGCAACTCTAATGCATAGAATTTCTAGAAGGGATGTGATAGACTTTGTGGCTTCAAGTGGTAATCCAATCATGCTGGGGAATGTGAAGCTGACAGCATGAGGACGAGGAAAGGGTTCGAAGTATGTAGCGGGAGATACTCGGATTGAACCCCGCCGCGGGGTGATTTCCCGCATCAAGAACAGCAGCAGCAACAAAACAGACACGGGAGGAAACCCGAGATATCACCTCCACCTGGGCATTCCTCTGCAACCCAACATCCACAGTCCGCACGATCGCAAGCCACGCTTCCAGAAAAACACCCGAAAGAAAAGAAGCCGGCCCGGCAAATTCCATCTTCAGCCCCATCAGAAGCCCATCAGCAGCCACTCGCGCGCTCAAGAGTCTCGGAAATGCTTCTCTATGCAGACAAGCCATGTCAAGCCATGTCAAGCTCCACAAGCACTTCTTCCAAGCAGTCCAAAAACCTTGTCCCGTCCTTGTCCGCCAAGCGCGCGCCAAGCTGTGAGACTTGCAAAGTCTATTTAAGTGTCACGGAAGTCGACCGGCACTAACGCTGTACAGAGTAAGTGTTTGGATATCTGAGAGAGTTGATTGGGTTGCTGGGCGACAATCGGGAAGTTTACAGCGGTATTTGACGGAGATGGGTTGCGAGGAGGTGGGGATGGTAGTTGATTGTCAGGGATCTTGACGTCTGTCTGCCAGGTTGCTTACTGCCCTTATCCTGTTCTGATTCTGGGGGTTTGACACTGGCGATCTTGAGTGTGATGCTGGGGATTTTGGCGAGGGCGGGGTGGCCGAACGCATGGCTGACAGGCAAGTCAAGAAGGGGAAGCTGGGGGAGCGATCGGGGTGCTGTTGACCTCACTGCACAGGAGAAGATCGCGCACAGGTGATAACAACATCAAACAAGACATTTGCTGATGCCCTCAAAAACTGCACAACATTATCCTCTTGGCTATGCAGTAAATCCCACTTCTGCCTCCTAATTGATAGCGCATCCATCACCGACTCATGGCGAACCCAAACCATCCACACCAACTCCAACCGTGGCGCAACAAAGCAATCGCCCAGACGCGGGACAACACCGGGCAAGCTCACCAAGAGTCTCGGCGCCCAGTCTTCGGGGCATGGTGGCTTGAAGACGGGCCTGAACTCAGTCAAGATGGCCTGTAGGAAGTGGATGTCGGACCGAGACACAAACGAATCTTTCTCGTGTCCCACCCCGCACTTGCAGCAACCTACACACGATTTTCACGTCTTTGGAACCTCAAAAGTGGTCATTCACCTTGGCGCCCAGAAGCTAGATGGCAGCCAGTGTGTTATCGTGCCAGGAGACACGAAATTGGGACTGGGATGCTTTGCATGCATCCTGGAAGGTTGGGAGGAAGCCTGGCTAGGGTTACATGAAGTGAGTTTTGGTGTGACCGTCAAACCCATTCGATGAGGGGTCTGGTTCTTAGTCTGGGGGCTCCAGGACTGATCTTGACTTTTTCTGGCTTCTCCATGGGGAGTAGGTGTGATGGCGGGGGGTATAAGTAGAGGTCGTCCCCAGACTTGGGTCAGGTTGGACAGACAGACAAGTTCTCGAGCATCACCTTCCTAGCTCCATCTACTGCCTCTTCCTCCTTCGACCACTTCACTTCTATCAACCGCAAACATGGCCGGTGGTGGTGGAAAGCCCCAGAATATCTTCAAACTTAACCGTGGAGATGATCCAAAGGAAGTTTTGAACTGGCGATTATGGTTCGCTGTCGTCTCCTTTGGTATCATGGGAGCAGCCAGAGGTATGCTCACATTTTCAATCCCTCCTTGAAGTAAACAAGCTAATGTCCCCCTAGGTATTGACGAAGGTCTTATCTCTGGTACTCTCGCCAAATCAAACTTCCAAAAGCTTCTCGGACTCGATGTAATGGATAAGGTTGAACTTGCAAACGTCAAGGGAAACATCTCTGCTATGGTTCAAATCGGCAGTGTTGGTGGTGCTGCTTTGTAAGTTCACTCTACCATACCTACACTTCAAGTCTAACAGTATCAGGGCATTCATCCTCTGCGACCGTATCGGACGTCTTTGGGCTACTCGTCAACTCTGCTGTCTCTGGATTCTCGGTATCGTCATTTTCCTCACAAACGGTGGACGTCTTGGACAAGTATATGCTGGTCGCTTCATTGCTGGTCTCGGTATCGGTCAAACAACCGTCGTCGCTCCCGTCTATCTCTCTGAGATCGCACCAAAGTCCGTTCGTGGTCTTTGCACTTGCGCTTTCTCTGGCTCTGTGTATATCGGTATCATGCTTGCATACTTCGCATCATGGGGATCTCAATTACACATCAAGGAGGGAACTACGAACCAATGGGTAAGTCCCTCAGCTTAAACCCATCTTACCTTGTCTGACATATAACAGGTCGTCCCAACCACAATCCACGTCATGTTCGCGGGTATCATCATCATCCTCTCATTCTTTAACTACGAATCCCCCCGCTACCTCGTTAAGTGCGGCAAAGACGACGAAGCAACCACCAACCTCGCCCGTGTTCGCAACCTCCCCGTTGATCACGACCACGTCATCAAGGAGATCGCCGACATCCAGCAACAACTCCACGAGGAGCAAGAAGCCACTCTGGGCCAAGGCTGGGTCGGCATCCTCAAGGAAATGTTCCTCATGCCCAACAACTTCTACCGCATCTACCTCGGCCTCTTCTCCCAACTCCTCTCCCAATGGTCCGGCGCCCAGAGCATCACCATCTACGCCCCCGAGTTCTTCGCTCTCCTCGGCACAGAAGGCCAAAACGAGAAGCTCTTCGCAACCGCCATCTTCGGTGTCGTTAAGTTCGTCGCCGCCATCATCTGTGCCCTGTTCCTCGTCGACGTCATTGGTCGCAAACGCTCCCTCGGCATCGGCATCACTCTCCAAGCCGTATCCATGTGCTTCATCGCCGCATACCTCACCGCCGTCCCCGAACTCGAGGAGGGAGAAGTCTTCACCAAGTCCCAGAAACAGGCTAGCACGGCCGCCATCGTCATGATCTACATTTCTGGGTTCGGATGGGCCATGGGCTGGAACAGTATGCAATATCTTCTCAACGCTGAGATCTATCCTCTGCGCATCCGTGCCGTGTCCTCGTCTATGGTCATGTGTTTCCACTTCGTCAACCAATACGGCAACTCCCGCGCCGTGCCCAACATGCTCCTCCCTACTTCCGAGGGTGGACTCACTCCCGCAGGAACCTTCTGGCTGTTCACTGTTATCACCATCTTGGGTGGTATCTGGGCTTGGTTCTTCATCCCTGAGACGGCGGGTAGAAGTCTCGAGGGTATGGATCGCTTGTTCACGCTTAAGTGGTACCAGATTGGACGCTTTGGAGAGGATGATGCGAATGTGCAGCAGGCTGAGGCGGACAAGTATGCGCAGGAGAAGGATGCTACGAGGGAGACTGTGCACCAGGTTGAGAAGGTGTGAGTTTGGGGTGATTCGGATTTGAATACGATATGAAATATAGATGAGCCAATAATGAGACACGTTTTCCTTTCATACTTGACTTCTACCTTCTTTGTGTCCATTCCTCATTTCAGCATAACCCAAGCTTTGACTGGTCCCCAAATTGGCAATACCGTACCTCACATGGAACTTCTAGGTGGATTCAGCTATGCAGGTAGCTACATTAAACAAGGCACACGTGACACACCTGGCATGGTAGCGAGAATCATCTCGACCAAATTCTGTTTCCTCTTCCCCTACCCCT
>JAFJYH010000321.1:0-52336 GCA_017365405.1 Cadophora malorum | reverse complement strand
GGAAATGGTGGTAATTTTGTGAGCCATGAGCTCTCATTATAGGTCAGCGCAAGAATAGAAGCATTTGAATGACATGAATTTCCAGTAGGAAGTAAAGGCATCGCAATAGCAAGGAAGAAATGGCAAGAAAGCTCGATTAGTCGGACCGTAAGAAGGTTGAGATAGAAGGCACGAGAGGCATGATAAATATTTCATTGGATTATCGAGGTTGTAATGTTGGCAATAAAATGAAATTTTATGGTTCTGAAGCTGCTTCTTGTCGGACTCCGGTGCTTAGCGACAATCGAAGCGATAATATTGACATTTCTTGTTTAACTATGTACTTTCCAGGCCTGAAATATAGCGTTCAGAGATAGGATGCTTCAGTCAAGAATCCGAGAGTAAGCTTGATGTGGCGCAAGACAGCAGCCCACTGGATCGTGCTGTAAGCCTGTTTCGAACTTGTGTCAGTATGTTGTACTCTTAGCACCCAGCCTTTAAGAACTTACGTCATTAGCAGAGTGAATATACGGACTCGATCCATCCATTGTATCTTCGTGAACAAAAGAAGCAGCTATAAGACACGATCAGCATTTCACACCCTATCAACGCCAACATAGACAATCTCAAGCTACTTACGGAACCCATTCGACGTCGCACTCGCATGATCCGAGCACCCATACCCACAACTACTCGTACCAGCAGTAATCCCCGTATACTGCCTAATAATCAACCGCATATAAGTATTCAGCGCCGCATTCGTATAATCCGTAAACACAACCGGTTTGCCACCTGGCGAGTATCCCGTCATGTCTTGGTTTAGCATGGCAAGGACTCGCTTGCCGGAAGTGCGGTAGTTTGAGAAAATAGCTGCGGAGCCGAGGAGACCGCCTTCTTCTCCGGCGTAGAAGTGGAATTCCAGGGTATTCTTGGGCTTGAAGCCGGAGGTGGCGAGGACGCGGAAGGCTTCGAGAATGGTTACGGTGCCGCTTCCGTCGTCGTCTGCTCCGGGGGAGCGCCCGGTGCTTGTGCTGCCGACAGAGTCGATGTGTGCTCCGACAACGACTTTCAGAGGTTAGATTTTGAGCGATAGCTGTTTGGGAATTGGATGACTTACCGAGATTAGTGCTGGTGCCTGGAATCTTGACGATGATGGATGGCATGTTGAACGAGTGGGTGAACCTGGTGACGGTAATGGCAGAGTTTGCTGCTGCGATGCTTGAGAGCTGATTGAACAGCCAGGTGGACGCTTGGGTACCAGTTGCACTTCTGTAGTAGCGTGTGGTAAATCTAACAAGGTAAATTTACATTCTTGTACACTTTAGAGATCTAGGCTCACTCAGTAAAGGTTCTCAGTGTGGTCTGTGGCACTGTGATGTTGATCCGGCTGATGAAAGTATTGCCCTCAGTGACATGTGTCAATGTGGTCGGATACGTGACAGCTTGTCTCTCGACAATTGTGTTCTCACTGACTCCCGACAGCGAGTTGAGAACATATTCATCCTAGACATTTCGAATCAGACTGCAAACATATCGGACGTTCCGACAGAACATACCGTAATATCTGTGATATCGATGAACTTAATGTTCTTCGCAGTGTATTGCTCAATCTTCTCATCCTCCGTGACCCATATTCCAGGATCAGCTTCAGAGGTCTTGATCAAGCGCAGACCAGAATTGATTTTCGAACTATCAGTAGAAGGGAGCGCGGAAACAAGAAGCGAGGAAGACGCCACAAGGGCTCCGATGAAGAGATTGCAATGCATGATGAATTCGGCTAAATTTGGACACTTATTATCACTTGACGAAACTTTCAGAGGGAACACTCGTCCCTTTGTACTCTTCTCAAGTCATACCTCACCTTTCTGCACTTCTTGCGTGAGTTGTAAATCATAACCGCCTTCCAGGCCAAGGTACTTACATCCTTCCCCATTCACAACTCGCCAAGTACCTCTCACCTTCCCCTACAAGCTTTCAGCGTGATTGCCGAAGCCGGCCAATATCCATTCGACCACTCGCTGTCCTCCTCGCGTATATCATCTGATACCAAGCCGGAGACGATCACTTGGCGACGGTAGATTGCAGCGGGATGTCGTACATTTCTGGAATGTGCTTTTGAGGCAAAGTCTTGTTTGCAGGAAGAAGTCTTGCCAGTTTCTGTAACAGGAAGGGCCAAGCTGAGGGGATAATTGATGCATGCAAGCTTGTGTTTTGAGGAGAGCTGCCACTTCTGGTTGAATAAGATTGGGCTCGCGTGCGGTACTTGGATGCCGTGCTGATCGATCCCTTGGCAAGCGAGGCTTGATATGGAAGGTCAGTGAGCAGACAGTGCTTGGCTGCACTTACAGAATCCTTGTTCTTGACAATCAGGAGATCGAGCATTAAAGACGCTGATAAGATTGAAAAGTGAGCAAATCGTTCTTGGTGCTTCGAGAGGTGAGTTTGAGTGCAGCAGAAGTCAGGAAACAGGCTAGTATACAAAAATGTTTACTCTGGAAACTTAAGCGAGCTGACTTCAAGACTTCTTAAAAGCTCTCCTGTCTCACGTCACTCGAATCTGCACTATGAGATGCATGTGTCATGAGCAGTTCGATGAATTCACTGACATTAGATAGAATACCAGGGAGAACTAATCCAATACCCCAAGTGTCAGCGAGCGCTGAGGCACTTGCCGATACACGCATCCTTGATAAAATAAAATGCGAATGGTATCAAGCAAATCGGTATGCATCGTTCAGCAGATTTCCTGAAATTGGGATCTTAATAGCCAGACACGCAGATACATAGGCTTACTATCTAATGGTAGTCTTTCTGTTCCATTTATCAGGTAAAAACTAAGCAGGGTTTCCTCCTCCTAGCCAGCCAAAGCATGTAAATGTCGAAATGAAATCCTCATCATGGGTTAGCCTGAGCGTTAACAGAGTCGGTACTTAAAGTCCTCATCTTCTTGATTTTCTCCCTCAGCAACTTCTCTCGCAGTTCTTGGGCTTCTCTTTTCGGATCCTTCTTCTGGGTCTCCTCAAAAATGTCAGCCTGACTGAATGCAAGTAGAATGTATGCCACTCAGAACGAAAGATCCGCCACCGGATTGAAACTACGAAGCGCTACCAACCTCGTTGGAATGGACGGTATCAGCTTTCTTGCTCGTTTCTCTTCGCGGCGATCCCCTATCTTTCTCTTCATCTGAATCAGCTTTTCGTTCTCTCGATTCAGAAGAAGTGTTTCGTCGCCTCTTATTTGCTGGCTCATAACGTTGTACAGAACGACGGCGTTTTCGATCTTTTCCACCACGACTGGAGCTTCTAGATCGGCTTCGGCGACGACGTGGAGGTGTTATACTGCGGCTGTTGCTCCGAGTTAGCCGATGTTCGTCACGGTCCTTTCGAGCCCTGGGCCTGTCTTCATCAGTATCCGGGGTTGGTGTAGTTGCAGCTCTGCCTCTGCTTGGAGCCAGTATGATATCAGGGCTTCTTGATCTTGAGCGTGAGCTGGAAACGGATCGGGAGCGAGAAGTGCTATCGCGGCGGGCTTTTCGCGACCTTGGAGGGGGTGATGGAGACACTGAGGCAGAGGTGGATCTTCTGTTACGTCGAGTAGGTCTTGGAGAACGAGATCGAGACGAATCTGGAGTTGGTGATCTGCGACGCTCTCCGCGGTCTCTGCTTCCCCGGCCTCTTCCTCCACGACCACGATAATTGCTTCTTCTTTCGGGTGTCCTTGATCGCCTTCGAGGAGGCGAACGGGATCGGGATATGGAACGGGGACGTCGGTAGGGAGGTGTGCGTGATACTGATTTGGATCTGGCAGGGGATGGCGACCGAGACTCAGACGTTGATGGACGTCGGCGGTCATTTCGTCCCCCTCCACGTCCACCCGGCACATATGAGTCTATGGCAGCCCTAGGCGGCTCCCGAAATGAACCTCGCTCTCTTGAGTCTCTTCGGCGAGGAGATCTGGAACGGGGTGGTCCTCGTCGATCGAATCCTCTCCCACCTCCTCCACCACCCCCTCTACGATCGAAGTCCCTATCGCCACGCCCGCCTCGCCATGTGTCTCCTCGCCCTCCGCGGCCGCCTCCACGGTCTCCTCGATCTCCCCGATCACCGCCACGCTCACCACGTTCCCGGGTGCGGATACTGTCAACCTCACGCTCCCGGCGCTGTTCGTCATCCCGGCGAGAACGCGATTGCTCTGCTGCTTTCTCGGCTTCTATCTGTATCGAAATCAGTGGAAGCACGTCCAGTGCAAGCTATAGAGCATACCTTCTCTTGTATGAGCTCCAGCTTCTTTGCCTCAAGCAACTCTTTAGGAACTCCTTGGGGATTGGATTGCGCGCTCAAACATAGACTCCACAGCTCTTTACAGAACGCCGGTGTATCTTTGTCAAGGAAGCCTGTCAATTGTATCTGCATGGTCTTGATATCCGGCTGTGACACTTATTAGCTTGGCGCAACCTTGTTCGCATCGCGGTACGTACAAATCGCGCGCCTTCAATCAGATTAAAGCACAATTCGATCACAACATCGTCGTCATTCCCAAGGATTTCGGAGATCTTGCCTGCGATCCATCTTTACGATCCATCGGGTCAGCAATGCGCTAGATAGCGGGTGAACAAGAAAGGCGACGTACTTTTTCATGACCTCAGCGTTAACCTTTTGCATGTCCACCTTCTTGTTGAATTCCGGAGGGAATCTCGTCGACTTCAGTAGCTTCGCATCTACACTGCTCGCCATTTTGTATGATTTCGCGCACGTCGTGTGCGGATCAAGTTGGTGGTGAGGAAGTTCAAAGAAAGATGAAGAGAGGGAGTTCACTGAAGCTCAAAACCACGAGGCTGACCCGCTAGTGAGGTGTGGCTGACGATCTTACGCCACATTACCTACCTACTGTAATCTACAATTCACCTCAAGGACAACACAAGGCTGAAAACGTATCAACCTGGCTCACGAGCGTCGAGTGTTGGATGTTGTTTTCAAATTACAGATCTGGAGGTATCATTGCAATCAACAGTCGGATTCGGCCAGGCCACTGCCTGTTAAATTATTCAAGCCAATGTTCTTCCGTTGTTGAACTTATCAAATGCCGTCTGGATCAAGATGAGCACAGGAGCGCAGAGTTATCGCTCCAGATATCTTTTATTCATTAATCTCTCTTGTCAAGTGCCTATGTGTTGGGATTGCCACCGAGGCAGTATACTCAAAGTACTTGCTCGGACACCCTCAAGGCGAGGATAGTTCCTGCCTTGAAGATATCATCGCCGAACTGAGCAGGAGCTATTTAATCCCTATACATTCAAAACTCGTAGTTCTCTCCACTCTTATCTATTCCAATCCTCTTTTAAACATTCCTCAGAACATGTATATTTAAGTATGGTTGTGTTCCGAGGCCTGTCTTGGCGTAGTACAACTCCTGTCAGTCGATTAGAACGTTCAGATTTATCGCAGACAACCCCTAGCTCTCCTGCTGAGGTTGAAGTACCATCCGTTCAAACCCTCGTCGATCAACTGGAGGCCAAAGAGGAGCAATCTCGTCGCAGGTCATCGGTTGGAGACAGACCATCAAGTCCTAACTTTCGCGCAAATTCATTTCGACCTCTCATTCCTTACTCTCACACTCCTAGCCCAAAGTTTACAGTCCCGAAGGTCACCAACATTTCCAGAGAGGTATCGGTTGCTCCTCAAGAGGTTTGCCTTGGACTGAAGGCCCGAACAGCTTCATTTGACTTGGATTGCAAGACTGTGCCTCTGGTATTCACCACAACAGACGGCGACTCAATCTACCAATCCTTGTCCCTCCCTTCTACGCCGGTTGGTGTAAACAATATGGTACCTGATTCCGAATTGCAGCATCCAGAATCTCCAGCTATCCAGGCAGTAGCAGCCTCTGCGGTCGATCTTGAGGTAAGTTTCTGCATCTTTCAAATTGCCTGTTGTTCCTGTACTGATGATACTGATCTTAGAATCTTCCTCCTCTTCCCGATTCTCCACATACTATCTGTCAATCGCCACGGATGGTTAACAAAAGCTCACAGAACGGGACCGAAGACTTGTCCCCTCTTGCTCCTCCTTTTGTCTCTATACAACCAATAGCGCCACTGTCACCCTTGAATCTTGCCTTAGATTCTGCTGCAGGATCATCGTCTCCAGCAGATCCGCCTCGTCCTACTACAGAAACGTTCTCAGGTAGTTGTCTTCTTATTTCTCAGCTTTATGTGAACATAACTCACAGCAAGCCATCCAGTACATGACTGAAAAAGTACACTGACATCATTTCCAGGTACGCTTTCCACTCTTTACCAGCTTGATTCCTCCAGTACTGTGATATTCAATACGAGCGTACGTGATCTGATATAAGAAGCTCTAGATAGCCCAATAGGTGGAGTTCCTGCCGTACCTATGGATCTCGAGCGTACTGTCGGAACCATAGCAGTTCGTAGGAAAGATTACCTGGACGCCCCACGGGCTACCTCACCGCCACGTAACAAGAAGCCTCTCAAATCCCGCTCCAACTTCTCCGAATCAAGCTCAGGTCCGTCTCGTAAAGATGAATCTCCAACATTGCCGCATCAGCCTTTTGCGAACTTGGACAGACCTGCGACACCACACAGTGACAAATCCATGGCAATGTTCACGGCACCGGACACTCCATTATTTGGAAGGCGGAATGACTTCAGTGATCTCTCGAATATGTCACTCGATGGAAGCCCTGGATCCACGGCTGGGGTTAAAGACTTCGCCGCCGTCTCCGAAGTTACAGAGGGCAGTGGTGGTGACATATGCCCTGATTGTGATCTTCCAGCCGCAGGAAATGATGTTGAAGGAAGTCCGGATGCACTCAATCTCCCAACCACTGTTGCTACCATCCCTGGCTCTTCAGCACCAAGAGCCCCCATTCCTGGCGTCTCACCACCGGGTACACCTCCATCAAGTTTGCCAGCTGCTAGGGTCTCCGCGCCTGGAGTACCTCTGTCGACTGGTCCACCAGCTGCTATTCCAGCGCCTGGTGTCCCGCTTACAGATGGTCCGTCACTTGCTGGAATCCCTGCAGTGCCTGAGGTTGGCGGTGGTAAAGATCTTAACATCCCTAGTTCCAATCTTGCGGGAGGTCTGGCTGTGCCTGCTGATATCACTGGCAAACTTGACCCTCCCAAGACTCCTCCTCCGAGTAAAAAGAGAATGGCTTTAGGAAAGGGAAAGAAGAAGGGCCAGAAGGTGATTCGACGTGGAAGACACTTGTTACTGCGTAAACCAGTCCTTTCACTGGTGATTGGGAGACAATTAGCAGGACCGACCTCAACGGCACTAAAGTTGGTTTCGAAAGGAACTGCGGTTGATCCCACTGCCCTCACAGAAGCCGCAGTCCCTGGTGCAGTGCCGCAGCCCGTACCTCTGCCGACGTGACAAAGAAAGATGAGCCAGCGTCTGCGAACACGGCTGGAAGAGATGGAATGGACGATTGTGGTAACAAGAGAGCTTGACGAAGTAGCCTGGGAGGAAGATTGGTCCTTGACTCCTGTGTAGCCGGTATTAGCAGATTGTATAATTAAAAGATCCGGTCTCAAAAACGATCAGAATGTTTTTATTCTATGTCTGCTAGGAATGCTGCCTTAGAACCTCCAGATTTTGCTAGTAACTCCCAAGCAATGGGTATTTCCCAAACGCCTCGCAATACATCAATTGACTAATAGTTCACCAACCTCTTCCCATCCCATTGCTCTTTCGACTCTAGACCCATCCCATCCCAACTAGACGCCCAAATACCTAGCTCTAGCTACCTTCTCCCTCTCCTCCAACTCCACCTTCGCATACCGCGCAACCACATCATCCACTCTCTGCTTGGCACGACTCAACCCCGTATCGCCCATCTGCTTGAACTTCCCACGCATCTCGAAAAGCTGTAGAAGTGTCTTTGCGCGTGTGAGGTCTTCATCGAGCTGTCGAACATGAGGTAGATCAGTACATCGTTCTGTGAAGATGAAATAGTAGAAGGCAAATATTTACCTCTGTCCCAGTACCAGGGTAGCCAGGAGTTCCGGGTGTACTTGCACCGCTTCCTCCCGCATTTATATTGAAGCTGCCCGTACTAGCACTACTTCCCTCCCTGACAAACGTTGGTGTCTTCACTCCGCCGGCATTCGATTGTGATCGTGAATTTGACACGATTCTTCGTCCTAGCTTGTCGAATTTTGGGGCTGAAGAGGTACGTCTTGGGGGGCCTGGCGTGGATGATGGGTTTGAGGCGGTGGGTTTGGCGGCGTTGAGGGGTGTGAGGAGGGAGAGGGCGGCGTGGGGATCCTGGGAGGAGGAAGGGGTGTTAATGCGGTGGTTGCGGGAGTTGGGGTTGGGAGTTTGTGGGAGAAGAGGGAGAGGAATGAGAATGGTAGGGATGAGAGGGGGGATGATGAGGAGAGAGACGAGGGAGGAGAGCGAGTAGAATGAGGAAAGGCAGATTCGCATAAGAGATATAACGGTGTAGGTGGGGATGCAGATGGAGGGGGTGGGGATGAGGAGGGAAAGAGGGGACGCACTGCGTTTTGCAGGGTTTGAAGATCGGCGATTATTTGGGCGATTTGGAGACCTTCTGTTGAAGACATTTTGGTGTGATTATGTAGGTAGGTGATGTGGTGTTGTGGGAGGACGTTCGTCGAGAAAAGACTAGGAGGATTTCGGACGGTGGATATAGCGGGTTTGTTCGCGGGTGGATGGGAAGCGCGATGGGTGATTGTTGGATACCAGTTAAAGACACGGTCTGTGAGATCTTGAACAACCCTTGGTTCTTGGTGACGAGTTCAATCCAATGTCGCTGAGTGATTTGTAGCTTCAGAATACTGTGAATGTCGAAAGTCAAGCTGGGGACAATTGAGCTTGCAGGGATGAGCAACGAGGCTTGTCCATCTCCCGCTTCTCCCCACTTTTGGCGTCCACTGCTATTTGCTTGTCCTGACTCCGAGCTTCATGCTGCCACACCTCCAACAGAAGCTGGGTAGATATCTAGGTTCCTTACCCCTCTTCTTCTCTTGCCCATCATGTCTCTCTTCTTCCGTCGCGGACTTGCGACATCATCAATGGCTTCTCTAAAGAAAGCTTCGAAGGTGGTGTGTATTGGAAGGAATTATGCGTAAGTCCCAATCCCACTCTTACTTACAATTGCTTGCCTCTGGTTGCTTCTTTCGAGACTTTTGCCAATCGCTTTGACGAAATGAGTGTTAATACAAGTTTGCAGGGACCATATTACAGAACTAAACAGTGCCCGCCCAAAACAGCCATTCTTCTTCCTCAAGCCCGCGAGCTCGATTCTTCCTCCAGGCGCAGGACCAGTTATCCGACCTCGCGGAGTGGACCTACACTATGAAGTTGAGCTCGCCCTTGTTATGGGGAAGACCGTCAAGGACTTGGAGGCGAGCGATATGAAGGGAGCTTTGGATTCTATTGAGAGTACGTCCCTACTTCTCAATTGTGATTGTCGCATTTATGCAATCAAGTCAAGCTGGAAGAATCGGACTGACCTTGACTTACAGGCTATGCCATGAGCATTGACATGACCGCTCGCAACGTACAAAACGAAGCCAAGAAGAAGGGCCTTCCGTGGAGCATAGCCAAAGGCTTTGATACCTTTCTGCCTGTCTCCAACATTATTCCCAAATCTGCGATCCCAGATCCTCATAAGGTCGAACTATACCTGACGGTCAACGGAGAGTCTAAACAAGCCGATTCCACCGATCTCATGCTCTTCCAGATCCCCAGAATCTTGAGCGATATCTCGAAGGTTATGACGCTGGAGAAGGGAGATGTGGTTCTGACGGGGACGCCCAAGGGTGTGGGAAGTGTGAAACCGGGGGATGTTATGAAGGCGGGAGTCAAGGTTGACGGGAAGGAGATTGAGGAGGGAAAGATTGAGGTTAAGGTTGAGGAGTCAACTAGTACCTACGAGTTCAAGGAAACGTGAGGAGGAGAAAAGAGCTGTATATAGCATATGCACTTCGAATTGTATATTGGATACCCAACCTAGAGGGCGGCATGTCGGTTTGCAAGGGGTACTCAAGCCATTGAGTTGTTTGATATTGTCGAAATATATTTAACAACCATTATTTCGTTAGCTATCGTGCTACTGCCATCCTCTCACTTGCAAATCAGGAGTTCCACCTGCTATAAGTGAAATTTGCCGTAACATAAGTCCAATTCATTTAAATCTTTTGTTGACGGCATAAGTGAATGCATGCAACGAGAACATCTGTGCATTTCAGATAAGAGAAATAGACGAAAACAACATTATTCACATATCCAATCGGCAACCACTAGAATCCACTCAATTCATCTCAAAAGACTCATGACCAAAAATCGTACCGGAGTATCAATGCACAGCACCCCACTACCAGTCTGGTGGTACGAATAGCGCGTCGGGCCCCTGCGCCCCTGCCAAAACGGCCTCCCGATAACAAAGTAAGCCGATAAGGCTGAATAAGTTCCTCGCCAGACGGACCGAAGCTCCATCGCGTCAGGTCAAGCTCTCATCATCATCAGCAAACAACACTCCCTCAACCCAACAAGTCCAGTCATTACCTCCCTTCCTATCCACCCCATCACCCTTACACAACATGTCTGAAAACAACCCCCCACAATCCACCACCAACGCCTCCTCCACAGCCGACGTCCCCGGGCAACCTTTCTACGACAAAACACGCGCCCATCTGCGCGTACTACTCCACAAGCGTCGCGAGCTCGAGGCAAAGCTGCAGAGTCAGGAAGCGGAAATCCTGCGCAAGGAGACGGAATACCTGGAGGATACGCCGTATGGGAATATTATTATTGGGTTCGATGCGTATACGAAGGGTGTTAGTAGCGTGCCGGGGCAGAGGAGACGCTTGGTGGTTGTGGAGGGGAATAGGGTCTTTAGTAGGAGTAGTGTTAGTTTTGGGAATGGTGGGGTACGTTCAAATTCTCCTTGTGTTTGTCATGCTTCTTGTGTTCTGGATTTATGACAGAGTTTTTGGGCTTGGGTGTTTGGATGTTGAGCTGGGAACATTGAGCGAACGGAGTCCAAGTTTTTACTACATTCCAGAGGCTGACAAAAGTACGAACAGGACACTCCAATGGATACAGCAGCATCAACTCCAGTAGCAGCTCTGGCGCCTACACCCCTTTCGACATCTTTTCTTAAAGGCGACAGAGACGGTGGTTCTAACCACGCGACGCCGACCAGTGCCACCAGCGCGAATAAGTCCGGCGCGGGAGGAGGCTCGAAGAAGCATAAGAAAAGTGCGGGAGCGGCTGCGGAGGATAGTGATACGGATACTAGGGATACCAAGAAGCAGAGGACGAATTTTGGGGCTTCGGTGGGTAGGAAATAGTGTTGTTCGGGTTGAGTGGTGGTAGGTTTGACCAGTGGAAGAGGTTGGGGCGGAGGATGGACGAGTGGACGAGAAAGAATGATTTGCATCGCATGGCAGGGTTGGCGTTTTCGGTGTTGGGATGTATACCTACTTGAATTTTGGTCGAGACTGCTTTTGGAGACGGGGAAACAGCCGAGAAAGTGTAAGAGAGTGTATTGCATGGGGATTCTGGTGCATGGGAAGGAATTGGGAAGTCACAGACTTTTAAGTACTAGTACAGAAGACAACGAACACTTTTGAGAGGTGTTAGGAATTGAATCCTAGTCATATCTACATCTAGAGCATGACAGAAGTTTGATATTGATTTCTTTACTTCGTTCCTCATCATCACGGCACCTCATCATCACTGTCCCCTCCAAATCCAAAGCTAAACCCACCACCACTATTCTCATCCCCATCATCCTTCCCAGCAACAACATCATCCCACTTCCTCTTCCTCCCTTCCCTCTCCCTCTTCCTCTCTAACTCCTCCGTCGCCTCCTCCAACAACTCCGGATACTCCCTCCTCAACCCCTCGACAAATACTCCATACGGATCCTCCACCTCCTTCCTGAAACCCGAAACCTGCTCCCTCTTATCTCTCATAAACGCCAAAACCCTATTCAAATGCGCCCTCGGCACAAAATTCTGCGTAATCGCAATACTCGGCTCCAGATTGACAACCAGATGCCACCACCCACTCGGGACATGCAACACTTCGCCCTCACCACACACGCCTTCAAGACAGCCAGGCGTCTTGCGTGCCTCCGCATGGAAACCGAGAAGCCATTCGGCGATGCTGAGGGGTGAGGTGACTTCGGACTGGTCAGAGGAGACGTAGACGCCTGGGGGAGGTGGCGAGGATGGGGTGGAGGGGAACATGATCCAGTATTTGGAGCCTCGCAAGACGGCGTTCCAGGCGGATGTTGCGTTGGGGTCTTTGTGGTAGGTTGAGCCGCTGCGAGAGGGGCCTATGATGAGCCATTTGTTGTCGGGGCGGAGGGGGCCGAGGACGGTGAAGAGGTCTTCGCTAAAGGGTGGTGGGATGGTGTAGGAGTGGTCGGTAGTAGTGGCATTGCTGGAGGAATCGGTTGCAGTGGTGTTGAGGGCCATCTTCTCGACGAAACTCCTGTCGAAGAGGTATAGAGGGCTTTCGTCGCTGCTGTTGTTCATGTATTTGACATAGGTGTCCAATGTCCAGTCCACAGCTTCAGCCCGGAACTTGACATCACCGTACTTCTCCAGAAGCGTATCGGTGTTCCAGGACTTGAAGACAGGCCATGAGCGGACCGGCTCAGTTAAGATGAAAGGTTTGTCTGCCCATTCTGAGGAGAATTCTGATGATGTGAGATCTGAGAGGCGTGGGATGGCGTTACTGGGTGGGATATTGGTTGTGTATGGCCGGAGAGAGGTGTGTGTGCAGAGAAATGGCCGGTAGAGGACGTCCGAGTAGACATTGGGGCAGAGTATCTGAGAAGTCTGGGAGGGGGTAAGATTCAGGAGGGTTGAACGCCATGTCCCTTGCCAGGAGAAGGAACCGGATTTTGAGACGGGTGACCTAGATGAGTTAGCTTTGTATGAAAGTGTATATCTTTCTGGGTCAGCAGGGTGGTGACTCCGTTTGAAGTATGTACGGCCTTCATTCGAGAATGTATGACTGTGGAATGAGAGACAGAATGTACAGTAGTGGCAAAGCAAGCATAATGTTAGATGATATCTCTTCAGCTTGATCTAGCACCATCAGATAGATATAATTATCTGGCCCGCAAAAAATATTCAAGATTGGGCATTAAAATCAAAGATCTAAATCGCACTAGAACAGATTGAACCAGAACAAATCCGAACAATGAAAACTGTCACTTACTCAATGAACAATGCTTTCCACAAGTCATCAGACCTACAGAATGCATACAGGAACTTGCAGGTTGCACCTAAGAGACGTAGCTTGTATGAGTCAAGATACTCCAGGAATATTGCTAGAATCTCATCTGGAAATGCTTGGAAGGAACCGATGAGATTCCTCGCAATGCTGGTAGCGGTGTACTGATTTCCAGCTGGCTTCAATCCCAAAGGATGAGGTGGTATGGTATTAGATGACTCCTCGATTGACAGTGAGAGTGACTCAACTCCGCCACTGGGATAGACATCCATGGCTGGGTTGCCAGAATCTCCTGAAATGGTTGACGATTTCATTTTGTTGTCTGGACGCGAAAATAGCAGCCAAAAGAGAGATGATGAAGGGGAAACAAAGCCCAATAAAGAAGTCGCCTCCAGAAAGAAGTTCTCGTAGCGTTAGTGGAAGGGCTTCCACATTCACACGCCACTTCTTGTCGTGGCAAGCAACAGAACTAGAGGAGGGGCAAAGCCTTGTCTCTGGTGCCTGCTAGTGCTTTCGAATACCTTTTCCTCTACCCAATCAGTACTCGAATTAGGTCCCAAGGCTGTATTGTTGTGATCCATGGTGCAGAATTCACGGTAAAAGTGAATTTTTTGAGGCAGTAAAGTGTCTCAAGTGGGTACTTCGACCTTAGCGAAGCTAAGGTCAGCTAGCGCGGGCCTCCAAAAAATTCTGGTTGTAATAATATCTTTGACCTCCGCCTTCCCTTCCAACTCCTCATCAAACAATTCGAACACCACAAAACACAACATACACATAACCACTAGATCCCAATACAACTCTCGATATCGGGAGTTTGGCATCTAGTTTTCCCACACAACAGCAGAACTCTTGTCGCAGGCTCTCAAAGAGACCTCTGCGCATTCCATCACCCCACCTCTACCCATCCACCTTCGCAATTTCTAGATCCCAAGCACGGCTTGCGATCTAGATCTTCCTATCAATCGAAACCGCAATCATGGCTTCCACTGATAAGGGTCTCGAGGAGATCCCAGAGGGTAAGGCTTCCTGAAACTCTGCGAACAAGCACACCGCCACTGGAGCGCCGCACCGGGCAAAATTAAGAAACCGAAGCTGATAAAACTTTTTTTCCAGGTCAAATCGAGTCCAACTATGACGAGACCGTCGACTCTTTCGATGCTATGGAGCTCAAGCCTGAACTCCTCCGAGGTACGATTGAAGATCCATACATGCTGGAAATCAGGGGTTAATATTTGATTCAGGTGTCTACGCCTACGGTTTCGAGCGTCCTTCTGCTATCCAACAGCGCGCCATCTTGCCTGTCATCGGTGGTAAGTCTCCAGAAGAATTTCCCGACATGTTCGGCCATAGCTCATTCATATTCAAGGTCGCGATGTCATTGCACAAGCTCAATCTGGAACCGGAAAGACCGCCACTTTCTCTATCTCCGTTCTCCAAAAGCTCGACCCCACCATCAAGCAGTGCCAGGCTTTGATCCTTGCCCCAACCCGTGAGTTGGCTCAACAAATCCAGAAGGTCGTCGTTGCTATCGGAGACTTCATGAACATTGAGTGCCACGCCTGCATTGGTGGTACCAGCGTTCGTGATGACATGAAGGCTCTCCAGGATGGTCCTCACATCGTTGTCGGTACCCCAGGTCGTGTCCAGGACATGATCCAGCGCCGCTTCTTGAAGACCGACAGCATGAAGATGTTCGTTCTTGACGAGGCCGATGAGATGCTTTCTGTGAGTTTCTGCGGTTTGTGAGGTCTGTGCAACATCTAACATTTTCATAGCGCGGTTTCACCGAGCAAATCTACGACATTTTCCAACTCCTTCCCCAATCGACCCAGGTCGTTCTTCTTTCCGCCACTATGCCCCAAGATGTTCTTGAGGTTACCACCAAGTTCATGCGCGACCCCGTCCGTATCTTGGTCAAGAAGGCCGAGCTTACCCTCGAAGGTATTAAGCAATTCTACATCGCTGTCGAGAAGGAAGACTGGAAGTTGGACACTCTCTCCGATCTCTACGAGACCGTCACTATCACACAAGCTGTTATCTTCTGCAACACCCGCCGGAAGGTCGACTGGCTTACCGACAAGCTCACCGCCCGTGATTTCACCGTCTCCGCCATGCACGGTGATATGGACCAGGGCCAGCGTGATCTGATTATGAAGGAGTTCCGTTCTGGTTCTTCCCGTGTCCTGATCGCCACTGATCTTTTGGCCCGTGGTATCGATGTCCAACAAGTTTCCTTGGTCATCAACTACGATCTTCCAGCCAACCGTGAGAACTACATCCACAGAATCGGTCGTGGTGGTCGTTTCGGACGTAAGGGTGTTGCCATCAACTTTGTTACCGCCGAGGATGTCCGCATGATGAGAGAAATCGAGCAATTCTACAGCACTCAAATCGAGGAGATGCCAATGAACGTTGCCGATCTCATTTAAGCGTTGTACTGAAAGCAAAAACATAAGGAATCACAGTTCCGGCATATTTGGTGGTACGAAAAAGTGCCTGTGTCGAAGCCCCTCATTCAGGGTAGTGTGATAGTGAGCACGGTGGTTCGCCCGCGTGCGTGGATTAATTGGGCGGCATAAAAGTTGCTGCATTCTGCAGTTTCCAGGGTTTTTCTCGCGTGTCGTTTGGCATTGCCAACACTAGAAGGTTGGGCGATGCTATCTGCTTTTCGGTCTCCTTCCGTGTATCTAAGGATTTGCTTCATTTGGTCATCAATCATGCTGCTTGTCGCATGGGTCTCTATCTGCTGGGCTGTTGGCATACGCAGCTGTAGATACGGGGATCACATACGACGGGTGCAATGGTGTTCTCGTAGCAAGGCAAAATTCAGACGTAAAATCAAAGTCTTCCAGATTCTTGTTGTGACCTTCACGTGATAACTACTTCCTCCTTTCTAAGCGAGTGCTCCTTCTCTTTTGGAGGCCTTAGCACTTCGGTCCTCTCAACCTCATCCTGCTCAATTGGAAGGAACGCAGGCACCCATGGTGTTAACCTGAAATCTTCGGCCTGCATACTTTCTCCCGTCTTCATCACGTCCCGTCTTTCTTGCAACTCAATTTCTCACCAGATCTCATCGTAACGAGGACAACATATTATCACTCAGCTGTGGCGGCACCTCGCACCACAGCTATCAGCGTTGCAGAGATGGCCCAAGAGCGTCTTGAGAAATTTCAGATTCGGCGCGAGAATCAAGCTTTGCTGAAAAGGATCAACAGTATCGGATCTCAACGCGAGAAGGATCTTGAGGACATCCGGCAGAAGTACGAGGCTGCTCTCGAAACAAACACAGAAACCCTAGCCAGGATTGAAGAGCTTGAACAGAAAGTCGCTGCTCGAGACCGTGAGGTAGACGAGTTCGTCGAAGAGTTGCAACGATTCAAGGGTACCGTCGAGGAGTTCCTCCGAACTCGTGCCTCTAAAGGTTGGACCATGCCAGGATTCAGTGCTGTTGAATAAGCAGCTAATGACAGACAGACGAAATAGAAGAGGTCATGTCTGCTGCTACCGCGGGACGTTACTCTCCTGCATTTATTCGTAGAGTTGATCCCGAAGGTGGGCTGAAGCAGTCCCTTGGCTCTGATACCAGCTGACAGTGTCTAGATGAATTGCGAAGCTCAGTTGATTCGCCGGCTCCGAGCATGCCTACAAGACCACCCCATCGTGCTGCCAACAGGAAGTCGTCTTACATACCTCGCGAGAATGCCCTGCCCCAATCGAGAATTGAAACTTCAAGCCTAGACGTACCAGGACCTTCCAATAAAACCAGGACGAGCAAAGAAAACTCCAAGATGGCGAACCCTAGCACGGAACCTACTTTGCCCATTCGAAAACGCCCGACCAATACTCGACCCACCGATTCAGAGCCACCCAGACCTTCTCCTATGTTGACACGCCAAAGAAGCAGGAGTGTGTCACGAGAGTTCGGCCAATTTGCTCCACCATCTGCTGCAGATTTTGGCCCGCCTCAGATCCCAAAGTTATCGCAAGATCGCCGACCCCTCAATGCCTACTACAAAGCTGCAAGTGCAATTTATGCCTCTTTGGGACTTGATGGTGGAGAACCTGAGTTCGACTTCGTTTCGTCGTTCATCACTGGCATATCGAGCAAGAAGGAGAAGAACCAGTTGATTGATAGCTTGGCCGACTTCTGTTACTGCAACACCAAAGAGGATGGAACCCGGGAGATACTCTGTTCGTGGGATGAAGTCATGGCTGGGCTAAGAGAAGCAAAGCTAGTCAGTGATGAGAATCTCGATCTGGACAAGGCGAAAGGCAAAGTCGCTGTAAACTCTCTTGCTGCTCGGAATGCGGCCGGGACGTCAATCGCAGATAAATCGAGAGCGACCGAGAATTCACTAGTTACAGAAAAGCCAGCCGGACGCAGCTCGAGAAGAGGAGAAGCTACAAATGCTGCTGAAGATCCGGATCGTCCCGGAGTGGGACATGACCTGAAGAAGACGGCCAACAGATCTGGAAGGTTGGGTAGCGGCAGCGGAAGCACAGGCACTGTTGCCGTCAACAAACCAGACTTGACCACTGCTAAGTCTGGTGCGACAATCGAGAAGCCAGATCCAAGCAAAGACAATGTTGATAAAAAGCCGAGCGGAGGGAAAGGAAAAGCAAACTCAAGGGTAGCTAAGAGGCCGGCTCCAAAAAAGGGCAAAGCCGGGGCTGCTACAAGCGCCCTCGGCGTCGGTGGCCCGGCTGGCGGATCAGCAATTGGGAATGAAGCTGCAGCTGAAGGAACAGCGAAAGGAGGTAGGAGGGGCCGTCCACGAGCCGCGAAACGCTGACTACCTGACTGAGGTCTTCCTTCTATAGGACTAGAGAACTATGGTATGGTAAGCTATTGGCTGACTATGGCGAGGCGGATGTTGCGTCTGAGTGGTCTGAAGAAGGAGAGATAGCTGGACAGTTGCTGCAAATATAATGTTGTTGCGGTAAGGATGAGCGATATAGTTAGCTGTAGAGGATGGCCAGTATTTTGAGGACATGGAAGATTTCCTCGCGAGCAGGGTTGAGGATGAGATGTTTGCAAGTAGCGGAATCGTTGTTCTCAAAGCCTTATAGCTCGCAGTAAATATTAGCAACGTTCGATCATACTATGTTCCGTCTGGTGAGTGAAAAGCGACTGAGAGCTAGATCATGAGCCGGAACTTTTTTATTCATCGCTAGCCTTATAGCTCGCCCATTCCTCTTATCATACAGCGAGAACTAAACAGTATTCATACGCCTATCCATCATTCATTGATCGTCAATTCGTTGCTTCATTTTCCATGTCATCCATCACCTTTCCACCCTCGCTCAATCTGACCCACGCTCTCAAGGCACACGCACAGCCGGTCCGCCCCTTCCATCATCATCATCATCCCCAGCCTCCAATTGCTCTAATGCCTCCACTTCATCATCAACCACTTCCCCATATCGCCCCATGTCATGATTGAAGAGATGCACGGCTGTCAATTCTCTAGCCTGATTCTCGGCTTCACGCTCGGCGGTGATGCCGCTGTAGTGATTTATCCAGGAGAGAACTTCTGTGTGCCAGACGAGGGAGTTTTCGGGTTTGAGGACCCACTAGAGTGCAGGTCAGTAACTTGATCCTTGGGAAGCATTGCAGAATAGTTCTATGAGAGCAACAGAGAGAGGGGGAAAGGGAAAGGAAGGAATGGCAGCTCACATGGTTCTCATCTGGGAAAGTCAAGAACTTGCTCTCCACACCCCTCGTTTGCAACACATTGAATGGCGCAAGACCCTCGCCAATCGGCAATCTGTAGTCCAGCTCATTATGAATGATCATATGTGGCGTACTCCAATTCGCGGTATGAGCACTCGGATCCCACTTCTCGTACCCAGCGCGATTCTCCCATAACGTGCCGCCGAAATCGTGGAGAGGGAAGAACAGCTCTTCAGATGCGTATTGGTTTAGAGTGCAGAATACACCGTCATGTGTTACTAGAGCTTTGAATTTACGGCCGAAATCGTGGCCTTGAATCCAGTTGATCATGAAACCGCCGTATGAGGCACCAAGGGCTACGGAGCGGGAGGTATCGACGAAGGGGAGGTTGGCTTCGATGTATTCGAAGCCTTTGACTAGATCGATGTATGGACGGCCACCCCAATTCTCTTTGATGCCGTTTTGGAGTGCCATGCCGTAGCCTGTGCTGCCGGTTGGGTTGGGAGTTACGACAACGTAACCTTGCTCTGCGTAGATGAGGGGGTTCCAGCGGGTGGACCAGGCTTCTCCCCAGGCTCCTTGAGGCTGTGACTTATCAGCATGTGACGATATTGAGGATCAGATTGATTGGGGTACTTACGCCTCCGTGGATGAGATACGCTAAGGGGTACTTCTTCTTGGGGTCGAAATTTGACGGTTTGATGAGCCAGGCATGAATCTGTTGCTTGTCTGAGCCTTGGTACCATATCTCGTCAACTTGAGACTGTGATATCCCAAATGACTTTCCACCTTTGAAACTAGACGATATGAAATATTTCGTATCTTGATCTGCGAGGTCGATTATGGACCATATGCTGTTATCTATGAAAGAGCTGCTGCAGACGAGTAGCTTCTTCTTAGGTAGCAAGCTCACGGATAGAACTGTGCCATCATGTACAATCGGCTCAGGAAGATCTTTCACGCGCCTTGGAGACGACGGGAGTCTGAAGAGCTTTGTCCTACCGTACTCTTCTGCCGTGACATACAGCTCCTCCCCGTCATGGCTCCAAGTGATATCTTCTGGTCGTCGATCCCATCGTCCCTCGCCATCTGACGTTTCATAGAATTCTTGGACGTTAGTAAGATCCGTAATATCTGGCCAGAGAAGCAGTCGAGGCTTGTCGCTCTCGTACTGCATGTTCTGCATTCGCCAGAAAGCGACCGATCTGGCATCTGGAGAGAAGACAGGATTGCCACTGTATCCTTTTAAGTTCCCAGTCTTGACAAGCTGTGGGGATGGTGTTTCACTTTCGGTAAAGCTTCGCAGTGGTATGTAGTAAAGGTTGCTTTTCGTATACGCCGCCGGAATCAATTTGGGATCTCTTGCAACAAACACGATTCCGTTCTTGCTGATATCAAAATCTCCTGCTCCTCCAAATGGAGGGATCGGAGATTCCAACGCAACTGAGTGTCCTACTAGAGCGTTCTTCAATGGCTCAACAACCATACTCTTCCCTCCATGCGACTTCTTCAATGTTGTGTACCAAATGGCCATTTTGTTTGTGCTCACGTACGAATCCCAGTGCCTAACGAATAGACTAGTGTATACTCGGCCGGTGGACACAGCTTTCTTTTGTTTCGCGGAATTATATGGTTCTCCAGAGGGGGTTGCGTAACCTGTTACAGCAAGGGCGATGGTATTCGAGTCGAGATGAGCAACCTTGAGGTTTTCGAATCCGCCCTCGAAGTTGGCAATTACTTCTGGTCTACAACTTTTAGCATGGTTCCTCGAACAAGAATGAATACCTACTTATTGGATAGATTTTCGGCATCTGCCAGCACCAAGTCTGTCGTTCCATTCTCCTCTCCAGGCTTCAGCCACAGCACCAAGTTCTTCTCTCCTAGCCACGTCGCGTCTGTACAGTTCTTGTCCGCAACAAGGACCTTAGTCTTCCCGGTTTTGAAGTCTCGTACTCTGATATCGGCGGTCTTGCTATGCGTCTCGAAGGACCATGATTGAACGGTGAAAAGCCCTAGGGTACCAGCTGCATTGGGTTTGATGGAAGACCTTCGAGGCGCAGAGATCAGGGCCTTGGGGGTAAACTTCGCGCAGACCGTCATTGCGAACGCTGCTTCGGAATCTGGAGGATGGAGTATTCGAGGTCCCTGAGGTGATTGCCAGGCCAATTGCTACGACTCCAATGGCTCTCAAAAAGTGGGTGAGTATGTAAGGCGTTCGATGACTCGGGCGAGCTATGGAATGCCTCGAACAGCAGTAGCAGGCCTTGCTGGAATAATTGAGTACGCTGAGATGATATTCTTTCAAAACGGGCGAGCTACCTCAATGCCAGATCAAGAAGACGGGTAGCAATACTGCGCGCCGTTGAAGATGTAATCGAGTGTTGGGGATCGTCTACACATGCAGGCGAGCTCCAGGATGGTGCAGCTTCACCCCGCCTTTTGCCGCCCATACAACCACGAGTGAAGCAAATTACATAAGACGATTTTCAACATGGCTGCAAATTGAATTCGGTGTTATGAAGTGTTAAATTGAGAATCCTCAATATACTGTATCCAGAACAATTCTTAACGTAGACTATTGCTTACTGTCTGGGTATCCTGAGCTGATCACTGGTAGTGACAAGGGACTTGGATCTCCTGCAGGTACGGCAAGCTCATACAATGGATGGCTGGTGAGCCGCATTTTGATTGGAACCTTTTCGTAGCAAAGAATTTTATGTTGATATGCGAATTACCTTGAAGATCTCTAACTCCCAAAAAAGCCATGAGCTAAGCCCATATCAAAGGCTGAGCTTGTGGCAGCGGCTTGGGTGAGACCGAGAATTGGGAAACGAACGACGGCGTGGTAAACATTGCGAACTCGCCAACCAGAGGGCTTCTCCCGCTGACTAACCCAGGAACGACATGTTGACAAGATTCGGTTCCCACTCCCTCCCGCAGGAATTTTGTGGGAACCGACAATCATTAAATCACCAGGGCTCAAGAAACGTCTGAATAGACTTCGCACCCCCCACTTCCACTATGCAACTCCTTTCCACGATGCTGATCAGCAGTGGTATCCTATTCTCCCATTAGCTTCGTCGTACTTCTAGCCCTGTGGCATTGGCTATGAGAAGGCTTAATTTACCACCCTTTCTCTGTGCCGCACCACTCATCCCATATCAAGCTCAGCCTGTGGCGAAGTTTTCCATGAAAGAGCCATGTCTGAAGTCAATCTTTCCCCATTGGGATGGGTACGAGGGCACAGTTGCTTCCTTATCCACTGAGCCTAAATCTTCGTAGGAGCCACGGGCGTGTTTACATAGCATCGTCCTTCTTGGCAATGATCCTTCTATTAATGCTGGGAGGAAGGGCGGAGGACTTCTTCCCATATAGGCAAGACAACAAGTTGATGATCTCTTTCTTGACTGTGCTCAACGACAACATCACATCTCGCAATTTAGGTTCTTTCCTACACTCTTATTAATAGTCAAACATAATGCTTCTACTCACGCGACTCGCCATCTTAGGAGCTCTCCTCCCTGTCGCGATTCAAGCAAAGTCAAATTGCCCATTGTTGGGTCCAGACTTTCCAGCCCCCAAAGCTCTATCCTCCAGTCAGACCTTCCAAGCAGCGATATCAAACCTCACACAACTTCTCGTTCAAGCACAGTCTGGCAACACATCATACGGACCGTTTGATGCGGTAAATACATCTTACTCCCTGGAGTTGTTCTCGATACATGGAATAGCGCCACTACTTGAGAGCCACTATGGGGCACCTTCGCTCGCCGAAGCTAAGTACGGGGTCAAGACCGTGGATTCGAATTCGGTGTATAGGATCGGAAGCATGACGAAGCTCATGACTGTTTATACTGCCCTCATGCAATGCGGGTTCAATCACTTTGATGAGCCCATCACCAAGTACATTCCAGAGTAAGTATAGCTCTTCAAAATTGAGATCACGAACTTTATAGACATATTCTGACGCCATACTTCAGGCTGCAACAAGCTGCACAAACACTAAACGCCACCTCGAACTCACTTGATCACCCCTCTTGTGATGAGATTACTCTTGGTGAACTTTCCAGCCAGCCAACAATCGGGTATTTGTCGTGACTATGCTGCCTTTGGTGAACTCGGCAGTCCCCTTAGACCACTCGCCAGCCCCTCAACACTCGGTTTACCTACTCTCAACACATCAGAAGCAGCACTCTGTGCAGGTGGCTCTTTCTGCACTCGCGAACAATTCTTCAAAGGTTTCACACAACGTCATCCAGTCCATGCTCCTGCCACAGGTGCAATCTACTCCAATGTAGCATTTCAACTCCTCGCTTACGCAGTGGAGAACATCACCGGCAAGGCGTTTCCAGAGCTCGTGGAAGAAAGCCTCTTCAAGCCACTGAATTTGACTGGCTCTTCTTGGACAGTACCCAAAGATAATTCGACCGGTGTTGTCATTGATGCCACAGTCTGGAACCTTGATTTCGGCGATGAGACACCGTATGCACCCCCGAATCTTTCAAATTCTCGCTTACTGACGAAATAATAGAGCAGGAGGCATGTACAGCACCCTCAGCGACCTGACCGCCATCTCCCGCTCGATCCTTTCCTCGTCACTCCTCACGCCCGCACTTACTAGAAGATGGATGAAACCTCTCTCCTTAACTTCCGGACCTGACTACGCTGTCGGAGCACCTTGGGAAATCCGCCGCATCCATACAGCACCTAACAATCGCATTGTCGACATATATACCAAGACCGGTAATCTTCCAGGCTATGACACCCTTCTGGTTCTCGTTCCGTCTCTAGACATAGGGTTCAATATCTTGACAGCTGGTGTGAATACGCCAACCAACGTCATCATGCTCAGCAACCTCCTCTCCGATACAATCATCCCCGCTGCGGAAGCCGCAGCCAGGGAGGAAGCCTCAGCAGCTTATGCTGGTACATACTCGTCCACAGACACAGCTCTCAACTCTAGCATCACCCTCGCCCTCGATGACAGTAAACCTGGGATTGGCCTCATCTCCTGGGTCAGCAACGGCACAAACATGCTCACACCCAGCTCCTTCGTGCCTGGTTCAAGCGTGCGACTCTATCCTACTGGCTTGTCGCGGGTTGTGGAGGGAAGTACAGACGTTGATGTTGGTTTCAGAGCTGTTTTTGAGAATCTGGCAAGTGACGGTGTAGGAGGGACGTTTACGACGAGCTGTCAGACTTGGGGACAGGTAGATGCGGTGTATTGGGGGACGGTGGGGAGTGACGAGTTTGTGGTGAGGATCGGGAGTGATGGGAAGGCGAAGGCTGTCAGCCCGAGGGCATTAAGGGTTGATTTGGTGAGGAGTGTTTGATGAGTTCAGTGAGATCTGTTGAAGACAATCCTTCAAACGGGACTATACTTGGCTTCGCGTAGATCAATATATATCAGGCTATGAACAATCGCAAGCTATCTGTCTGGTGTATACTTTCATTGTTCAAAGCTACCCCTGTCATGCATGTAGTTTGATTGGTTTGCGAGGCTGCGCTCCATCCGCCGCAAGCATCACATGCCGTAGACTCGAGGCAAAAATGGGCGTACAATGTAGCCTGATCATTCTCTCCATCACACCGAGTCTGGATCACTTTTAAGAGCCTCGTTCCACCTCCATTAAAATCCGAACAGCCCACCGCGCGACTCGGTAATGTCGACATCCGAACCTGTCAACAATGAATCGAGCGACACCAAAGTAGAAATAAAACATCGCTTCGGAGTCATTAGAGTTCGCCACTCTCTTCAAGAGTGGTATAAGGAGTATCACGAGTCGACCTCGGAAGACATTCTAGGCGTAGCAGTCCTGCGATGGATGAAAGCTGTCGACAATGATCTGCTCGACAAGGAGGCCATCGAAGAAGAGATCGAAACACTGAAACTTACCGTACAGCTATCCACCGACGGTAATTGTGGGAGATGCCAGGACTTCATCGATATTCTGTGGTCTCATGTTGGCGACGATGCCCGAATTTCGTCAGACGCAGGTCATATTACAGTGTTACATTACAATGACTTTTGTGATTGGGAGTCATCCCGTCGATCAGGCTGCAATTTCTGCAAGCTTATCATGCAACCTGATGTCCAGAAAACACACGGTGACTTGGTCAAGTACCAGAAGCTGCAGTACAGGCTGTCCTGTCTTGGATTAAATACATCCCACACATTGTCGGTTCATTACATGACCCCGTGGATGGTACATATCACATTCGAAAGTGGGCAACGACACAGACCAGAATTTCTTACTGAAGGAAGACCTTGTGGCCGAATTAATTGATGAGCACCATTGTGAGTAAGCATCAGACTCCTGGACCAGAATCTGTCCACTCAAACGTCATAGCAACCGTCTCCCACGATTAACTGCAATGGCCAATGTCGGGGCAATACTATGAACCGACTTCGCTATTTGAGCTTGCGAAGCATTGGCTCTGCGCATGTTTGTCAACCCACAGTGCTGCTTGTGGTCAGTCATCCCACCAGGCGCCAACAAGACTCCTCGCTCTACACGGGACTTCGCTTAAACTTATTGAGTCATTGAACCTGAAAAGCTCTCTCGCGTACGCAACTCTGAGCCATTGCTGGGGAACATTGGAGTTCTTGCGTCTCACCCAGGAAACGCTGAATTCATTCAAGATAAGCATACCGTTTGAGGACCTACCCAAAACCTTTCAAGATGCGATCACAATAACTCAACAACTTGGCATTGGTTACTTGTGGATCGATTCGTTATGCATCATTCAAGACTCGCCCAAGGACTGGAAAAAGGAAGCGTCCTTGATGTGCGAGTGAGTCTCTTCCAACATTTCTTTCTCAATGAGCTAGCCTCACTGCCCTCCCCTTGCCCAGGGGCAGACTGTCTTGCTTCTGAGCGTCCCAATTTCTCGAGCGAAGTTTCGCATTGAACGTCACATGAAAGAGCTAACTTCAACGTTGTCCGAACAGTGTGTATGGAAATTCTACTATCAACCTAGCTGCGGCTTCATCGGTAGATGGCCATGGAGGTTGCCAACTGGCTCTGGATGGACTCTGCCAGAGAGCCAAGCAAGCCGGCCGCTTACGCGAGCTGGTGCCGCATCGACGCTTTCCAGGAGCAATTTTCGACGTTCGTGCATCAAAGTCACCTATCTACTAGAGCTTGTGGGTCTAATTCTTCTGTCATCACGGACTTTGCAGAAGGTCGCCCGCTTGGGGAAGTCAGCAGCAGCGTTTTAAGCCGTCCTCGGCTCATTGTCTCATTTATACGTTGGGCCTCGCGGCTGATGTTTGTCTGTGATCAGGGGCGTTACAAGAGAGAATTCTAGCACCACGGACGATATTTTTCACTCCTTTAGGAATATTTTGGAAATGCGCCTTCAAAACTGCCTCCGAAGCCTGGCCAGAAGGGAGGAGACTCCTAAATACCAATGGTTAGGTTGTTGAGAAGAGGGCCCTCTCAACATTCTGGCACCGTCTTGTAAACAAATACTCGGCAGCCAACCTCAGATTTCGAACAGACAAGGTCATCGCTCTGGCGGGCATTGCTCGACAGGTGCAGAAGGAGAATCAGGACCAGTATCTTGCAGGAATGCGGAGACACAATCTCCTTTATCAGCTGTGCTGGTCTAGAAATACCTTTTCTGAAACAGACCATAATCTTCGATATCGTAATTCGACGTATATCGCGCCAACTTGGTACGTAGCAAAGGCTTCATACCCCGTGGAGATGAACTTCTTGCTGTTTGTTCCCATTCTGTCAGAAGTGGATGAAACGATACCCGAAAATTGAAAATATCTGAGCGAACCCTACAGCTGCAGGTCATGGGCTTCAGTAGACTGCGAAGTACAAGCTGATGTGTATCAAAGTGGACTGGTTCCTTTGGCTCGGATCATCGACGCTTGGACAAAACCAGCTGGGAAGGACCCCCTTGGGCAACTTTCCGCCAGTAGTATCAAAGTGGCGAGCTCTGCTCTCGTTCCTCTTGATCCATCTTATGTTAAGGGAGGTGCTAGATGTTTCGATGGCGTTTCCTGCACACATGGCAATAGATTCACATTAATCGTCTTTGATACTGCAGACGAAGTTACGAGACCAGTATATCTCCTGCCGTTGGTAGAGCACGAAGCGAAGCACATAGTAGAAGCCATTGCTGTGGAAGAGGTCGAGGGACATAAAGCGACCTTCAGTCGAATTGGTCATTTCTCCGCCGAAGGCCGCTTGGGGAGCAAAGACGTGCTTCATGTGGATATGGAGCTGGATGGAAGTGCGACAGCTGCTTCTCTTTGCGCCGAGGAGGATCAGGATCCAGAGCATCCGGAGCAGAGATATGTAATCACATTGATATAAGGGACTGTGAATAGCATGCTGCTATGGTATCTCTACTAAAAGTCATTTCGGTCTTAGTGTTAGTCGAATATCCGTGCAACTTCATCTTCCTAGATTTTCTGAGAAACCTGCCTGGTAATGCAATTAAGCGAGAAAAACAAACACGACGTCTCGGAATGAAGATGTCGTCAGATATCGTTGTAACCTCCGACTTCTCTCCCGCATCTAGCGAATATAATTGAGTGTTAGAGACATCACTCGTACACCTGCGGATGACGTGTGTCCAGCTCCGCCTCTCGTATTTCCCTCCTGTGGATGCTCGGGTTTGGAATGTTAGCGCTCGGGTTAAACGACCCACAATTCACACAAATGCTGCTCACTCCTCGAATTTTCCCCTTAAAAATACTATTATCTTCGCAGTTTGTCATTCGAAAAACTGAGAATAGCAATATTGCCCCAACAATGAACAACGAACCCCACCTCCCGAGCAATTCTGTCACTCAGCCAGTCAAGACCAATTTTCCGCAAGCAGCCAAGCAGCAAAGTTGCGATGCCTCCGAAATATCTCTCCTCCACCGCTCCCTTCTAACTCGTCCTCATACAGTAGAATTCGCCTCAGGAAGCTACCTCTTCCTCGCCAACGGCCGCAAAATCCTCGACGGCTGCGGCGGCGCAGCCGTCTCCATCATCGGCCACGGCAACTCTGAAGTAACATCCGCCGTCCTCACCCAGATGCAAAAAGTCTCCTACGTCCACACCGCAACCTACACCACCTCTTCCGCCGAAGATCTCGCCCATTTCCTCCTACACGACCCGACATCAACTTTCGAGCACCATCTCGAGAAAGCGTATTTCGTCGGCAGCGGAAGCGAGGCGAATGACTCTGCTATGAAATTAGCGAGGCAGTATTTTGTCGAGAAGGGCGAATTGGACCGCACGATTTTCGTGGCGAGAAGGCAAGGGTATCATGGATCGACGGTAGGCGCGATGTCAATTTCAGCGAATGTGGCGAGGAAAGTCCAGTTTGAAGGTGTTTTGACGTTGCCGAATGTTGTGCATGTTGCGCCGGCTTATGCGTATCAGTATAAGCTTGATTCTGAGACGGAGGTAGAGTACAGCGAACGCCTTGTGCGAGAACTTGACGAGGAGTTTCAACGACTGGGTCCGGAAAATGTCATTGCTTTCTTTGCGGAGACTGTTGTGGGAGCTACGACAGGTTGTGTTACAGCTCCGCCGGGATATTTCGCTGGTGTTCGAAAAGTGTGCGACAAGTACGGGATTCTGTTCATTCTGGATGAAGTCATGTGTGGTATGGGTAGAACGGGAACAACTTTTGCGTTTGAGCAGGAAGATGTCGTACCGGATATTGTGTCTATTGGGAAGGGTCTTGGAGGTGGATATGCACCTATTGCTGGGGTCCTGGTGGGGAAGAAAGTCGTTGATGTGTTGAGGGCCGGCACTGCGGCGTTCAATCATGGACATACCTATCAAGCTCACCCGGTGTCATGTGCGGCTGCGCTGGCGGTACAGACCATCGTCAGGAGGGAGAAATTGGTGGATCAATGTCGAGAAAGTGGAAAGCTACTGGAGCGAATGCTTAGAGCTAGACTTGAAAGCAAGAAGTATGTCGGGGATATTCGTGGGAGAGGTCTGTTTTGGGGTGTGGAGTTTGTGAAGAATAAGGAAATACGAGTGCCATTTCCCAAGGTAGTGGCATTTGGGCACCGATTACAGCAGAAAATCTTCGACTTGGGCGTGGCTGTTTATCCTGGAACCGGGACTGTCGATGGCGTGAAAGGGGATCATATTTTGATATCTCCGCCTTTCAATGTTTCGGCAGATGAGCTGGAGCTGATTGTCGATGCGTTAGCGAGAGCATACGTTTCAACGGAGAAAGAAGTTGATGGGTAACAGGAGCAGCAATTGCCTCCGACTGGTCTGTAAAATAGCACATGCAGAAGCCGTAGCGTTGAAACATGCCCAGGCTGATCAGGTGTAATCATCATCGAAGACAGAATCTTGAGAGAAGAAGTGTTCAAAGTTCTTTAACTTCAAGACTGTTTCATATTACTACATGGCTCAGATTGGTGACAGACCCGCGTCGAGTCTGTACGCCATGCCATCAGCATCGAAAGGAGGGAATTGCTGATCTCCCCACATCGGCCAAATTTCGTTCCAATCCTCAATGTCAAACAAGCCTCCTTCCGTGTGGGCATCGGGAATAGATTCACATGTAGGTAGCTGATCCTGGTGGGAAGAATTATTACCATTATCTTCGGGACATTTGGCTGAAGTATCGTCAGATCCACCTCTCACTTGGATAGCGGAGCTCGGTGGTCGCTCCACAGATTCTGCTTCCGATCTGACTGGAGGGGTGGCACCTGAGTAGTCATGTATTGACTCGTCCAGAGCAACGAAGTCCGATCTACCCTTGCCACGAAATTGTGCTGGATCCTGACTTGCGCATATTCGAAGGTTTTGCACCCGCTTCAGCGTCTGGATCTGGATATTGATCAGCAGTGAAAATTCACGTAAAGGCACAAGGACAAAGGGGTAAGTGAGTTTACCCAGCCATCGCCAATTTTCCATAAGCGTTTAAACTTCTCGAGGTATAGGAAGTTGAGTACTTCATTTGCAGCGGAATTCCGACTTCTATTGAGATTCATGTGAGGAAATGATGCGACATAACCATTCATCGATCCAGCACAGAAGGAGCAGAAGGCAGCAAATGGCGTGTACAACGGGCTGTTGAGCAATTCGAGTTGCTGATGAACCGAGGTGATATACTCTGCGGCATTGAATAGGTCTTTGGCTCGTTCATGCCACCATCCGGGCGGGGCAGTGCCTTCGAGAAGTGGCGGGTCGATGGGTCCAACTGGCTCTGGTATCTGAATCGGCAGGAATGGTATGTACTCTCGATTCAAAAACAGGACACTCAGTTCTGGTTAGCTCTCATAGACTACGATATTATTAGGTACCAAACATACCAAACATAATAAAGGAGATTCACGTAAGCAAACTTCTCACCACTGCCCAGGGATACATGAGAAGCAACGCTTGTCGTGGGAAACTTCAATCGATCGCACTGCTGACTGCGCCACTCCTCCAAAGCATCGAGTAATGACTTCCAGGGCGACCCGGTAACCCAAGGACAATTCTCTGGCTTAGACATGCTGGGCTTCCGACGCCCTCCGCTGACGATCAAGTCCAGGATCTTAGCCCAGATATCGAAGCCCTTGATCAACACAATGTAGTACTCGTTGACGGTGAACGGGCAGCCAGAGTCGAAAGATGGTTTGCTTCCCTCAGAAATTCCGAACGCAAAGCTCTGCTCTCCTGATGGTACTTCAATCCTCATGGTGGCAACTGGTAATGCAAGTGGCTGGCTCTTCCCACAAAATATGAAGCGATCCATCACAAAGCAGGACCAGTAAGTACGACTATAGATCTCACCAGATAGATCGTGAATACTTGAATTTTGCCGTGTCGAGTCAAGGGATTGCATCATTCGAATCGCCATCCCACTGTGCATCCAGGCTCCGTGCCCATTTCCAGATCCCCACTCAAACATCGACATGATTAAGAGCACTTGTACGACGGGTAAGCTTGGAGGACCGTTCAGCACTGACTGCAACCCTATTCGAGCATATGAAGCAAATTGATCCTCGGAAAGAAGTTTTGGCTTGTTGCAAGGAGGCACGAAGCGAGAACAGAGAGCAAATATCGCCGCAATGAGTAGCCAACTTCCATCTCCATCTTTCCATTCTTCTTGAAAAGTTGGCAGATGGAGAAAGGCAAATTCTGGGAACCTGTGGTGAAGTATCAGGGCGACCTCGAAGACCTCATGAGGATTGAGCGCCAGGATAATCTCTTTCGCACGATCCTGTTCCTCCTGCAGATTATCGCCGGAGCAAGAATTGGGACTCGAAAAATCCCGCTCAATATTCTTAAGGCCTTCAATAGCTGTCCTTGTTCTCTGAGAAGAGGTCGGCAGAGCTGATCTGTCTCTGATCACTTTTGATGGCTGTCCAGGTTCGAACGGCCCGGAGAGAACACAGTCTTCTCTTTTGCTTTTGAGACAGTTGCGACATGGAGGCGTTCCTTCGTGAACACATTTTATCTTGGATCGCCTACCTAATCGTCAGATTTCATACATATATGCATCTCCCGGAGACCATTTCGACCCAAAAACTTCTCAGACCGTGAGATGCAATGATTGAATCTCGTAACATGAATGACGAGACAGATGCAGATGCTTGAAGGCAGTGCCTGCGACTCCAGAGATACAGAGTGTAGCCATACGAAGCCGCGAGCTTCCCCACAGCTCATGGTCTGGGTATTGTGTACTTCCAAAAACAAGAGCTCTCCTTTCGAGCCACAAGTCGTTGATCTCTCTCGGGTCACCAGGGGGAGTGGGGATTGGGCAGACGTACCGACACCAAGCGCAGGCAATGGTTGTTCGTACCATAATCCGGTATCAAGTAGAATCTCTTGTTAGAGCCGGGGCCTTTCAGGTCATTTTGGCACATAATGTGATGAAGACAACCACGTTCAGAGTTCATCGGCTTTGAGAATTTGATGGCGCGTCTCGGCTTTCGCTTGTGCCCAACCTCGGGTCTGCCGGGTCTCAGGGCCCAGAATTTCTAACAGCATCATCGCCAACTTCAAGGTCTGACATCCACGGCGTCCACGCTCTATGAGTGCAAGAGTCTATCTTATACTTTCAAGTACTGTGGTTACAGTAAAGCTGTTTGGGACGGTTATGGTCCCTCGCAGATGCCAGGCCTTCTAGGTGAGAGGCAGCTTGCGACCCGATATCACGAACAGCGCATGTGGCCATTGTCCACCCATGAGCGAAATTCATGATATCTGCAGAAGGCTTGAAGACTCGGCAGTCGCTCACGTCAATTCGTGCAGCTGCAGCTGAGATTGCGAAGGTCCTGTATCACCCCACCCCGGCATCTCCAACCAACGAGAGAAGAAGTCTTCCGCCGCACCCCACGATGATTGTTGAGTCAGCCAGATGACTACATTTGGTGAGTTTCCAGTTCAACCATCTGCGCAACTAGGCGATACGTTATTTGCGCTGTGCCCACGGCTGAAGGACCCAAGTTTGAGATCATCATCTGAAATCCACAAGGTACATTGCATCAGGTCAGGAGTGGGGTCTTCGCGCGATACACGATCTCAAGTTTCCTGGGGGATTTTATCCTTGTTCTTGTTGTCTGACAATCCTTTAGACACTTCTGTTGGTAAGATATCAAGTTTATGTGGGCTTCTTCGACTCAAACTTCAGGGAACAGATAAAACAGAACTCATGGCCGAAGTACTGGGCTTAGTCGGTGTGGCTGCGTCAGTAGGGCAGCTCGTTCAAATCAGTGGAACAGTTCTAATTTCAGGTTATGGCTTCCTATTGAAGGTTACTCGAGCACCATCTGAGATGCGCGAGCTTCTCGCTGAAAGTGCGGGGTTGAACTGTGTACTTGGACAATTGCAGTCGCTCGTAGACTCTCCGACTTCTCCAGATGATGCACTCATACCACTACAAGAGCTTGGCGTATTCAAAGAATGCCAGGATTTGCTTGTGTCAATCAAACACTCTATTGATGTTTGCGAACAGGAATACGGAAAACAGATGAGAAGTCTCGGCCATCGACTGATATGGCCATTCAAGGAGAAAGAAATCAAAGAGAAGCTCCAACGACTCACTCGGATTCGCGGCA
The DNA here is from genome assembly GCA_017365405.1 of Cadophora malorum. Taxonomy (NCBI): domain Eukaryota; kingdom Fungi; phylum Ascomycota; class Leotiomycetes; order Helotiales; family Ploettnerulaceae; genus Cadophora; species Cadophora malorum. Next base: position 19,401 of record JAFJYH010000321.1, on the reverse strand, counting down.
TCATATCTTCTGCTATTGATAACAATATGGCGTAAGTGCAAGAATTACCCTCGATATGATAAGTGTGGGAGGTTTCTAAAGAGTTTAGAATGGCACTTCGTCGCCTCGAGGTCGGGCAGATCGCAGCCCACCAAGAGATTGATAATATTTCTACAAACTTGCGATCTCAAGTCGACTAGAAGGATTATGAAAGCGTCATTGAATGGCTTTGCCCATCATTAACGTGGACTGCGGTAGATGATCTCGAAACTGCTCTAGAAATCCGCCACCCAGGAACTGGTAATTGGTTTCTTCATTCCTCGGAGTTTTCCGAATGGCTCGCAGGCGATGTTGACCTTTATTGGGTCACAGGACGGCGTAAGTAGACTCCTTCTGAGCAAAGCATGGCCACTGATTGCTTCAGCTGGATCTGGCAAACAGTACTCAGGTTGGTTTCTTCCCTGTTTCTAGCTCTGTATACCCACTTAACCGAAGTGCTGGAACTATCGAACATCTTCGTCAAGCCTACACCACCTCTTCAGATATCACACTTTACTTCTTCTGCGATCATCGAAGTCAGCAGAAGCAGATTTTGATGAGGTTGTTGATGTCTCTAGCTCGACAGTTGGCAACTCGGTCCGTGACCTGCTATCAACATGCGAGGCAACTTCACACGGACAAGAAAAAACGGGACGAGCGACACTTGAATCGATCCGAGTATTTGTCCCTGGTGAAAACTATGCTTCGCGACTTTGCTCGAGTCTTTATCGTAGTTGATGCATTGGACGAAGCACCTGACAAAACGATGATTGTCGAGACCATGAAAGATATGCTAGAGCCACCGGTCTCGTCGGTGGCTCAGCGCCATGACCTCGTTGTCAAGATCATGTTGACGAGTCGTGAAGACCTGGGTATACACCGAAGTCTGCTGCCCATGACACATGTGCGCCTCAGTCTAGAAAACGCAACTCGGAAGGACGTGGAGCTTTATGTGCAAGCAAGTATTGTGGAGAGAATTCTCTCCCGGAAGATCAATCTCAGGGACAAAACTCTGGCAAACAGCATTAAGTACACATTGATGAAGTAGGCCGGAACGTGAGTATTTCCAGGTCGCAATATTGGAAGAGGCTAATTGAATTAGGTTTCTTCAAGCAAGGCTGCAGCTTGACATGCTATCTGCTTTGAAAAACGACAAGGCAATCAGATTAGCGCTCGAAAAACTCCCGAGTGGATTGACAGCCACCTATCAACAAATATTGGCATCCACGGTTGAGCATTACCCCGCTCAGATTCGGGACATTCGAGTCATCCTCCAATGGCTCGTGTGCAGCGTCGAGGTCCTGAGTGCTGCCCGATTGGCTGAAGCTGTAGCTATTTTCCCTGAGGATGATACCCTCGATTTCGATGCGGTCTCGACAGACCCCGAAGATGTGGTGGAGCCAATTTCTGAATTGGTTCTGCTAGAGCGTCATGAAAATGGAACAACTGTCCAACTCAACCACTTCTCCGTCGAAGAATTTCTGCTCGACGAGAGTATGGTGACTGGACCACTGAAGCAACTGCATGTTTCTTTAGAGGAAGCACATAGCACCATGGCTCAGCTGTGCCTTCAACATTTATCATTCTCGAATTTCAGTACGATGAATTATGCAGGTGCTCCCTCGCACCGCCAGCATCGAGTTATACAGGAAGAGAAAGCCAGATACTCGTTACTGAGATATTCGGCACTATATTGGCAGCTTCATCTTCGCTGTAGCAGCCTATCAAGAGATTCTTTCATTCGGCGAATCGTTCCTCGACTTGGATGGTTCTTGAACGCGGAAGATCAACCAAACTTGTTCAGACATTGGCGGGCTGTTGTTAATCAGACAAAGCGCTGCTCTCATTCGCCCATCTGTTTTGCAATAGAGATGGGCTTGCACCACGTTGTAGATCTTATGCTTCCTAAAGTTCTGAATGTCAACCATGTCTTTACAGACGGCAATACTTGTCTTGCAGCCGCTGCCAAAGGGAATCAAGTCGTCATTGCCAAGCTGCTTCTCGCTCTCGGCGCTGATGTCAATGTGCCCGTTGGAAAGAAAATGCTCACCCCTCTCCATATCGCTGCGGAAAGGGGCTATGCAGATATGGTGACGCTACTTCTAAGTGTTGGGGCGTCGCCACATGCACAATCTGATTCTATATCAACACCATTCTATCGAGCAGCACGGAGTGGCGATATCGAAGCTATGAAGGTGCTTATGGAGAATGGAAGCGATACCAATGCAAGTACGTGGGACAATTGGACGCCTTTGATGGAAGCTGTGGGGCATGGGCATGAGAAGGCCATTGACCTTCTCCTAAGCTTCAATGCGAACCCTCGGGTTCGGCCCGTTTCCAACTTTACTGCACTCGGTCTGGCGGGACGATTGAGCTTCGAGAGTATTCGAGACAAGATCACAAAGTATTTAAAGCACACTGATGAAAGTGGTCTGGAAAGTCTCGCAACATGATCAACATTTGTGTCAACTCTTACAGCTTGACTTGTAGCTATGACAATAAATCCTTGCCACATGTTCTGCTTGCAGGCTGGAATCCAGCAGCTCCAATTTGCTGCAGCAAGAACAAGCACATCTACTCACTCGCCACTGGGGGCCACAAGAACAGCGTCCAACGGCTGTGGCACTCCAAAATTCGGAGTGTTCTTCTCATCAAAGGTCACAATCTGAGCCATCGTGAATCTATCACCACCACATGAGCCCTCAGCATTCGACGTCGCATGGAAAGCATTCTTTCACATCATCCACATGTCAGCTCAATTTGCAAGGAGTCAGCAATAACGAGGACCAGATGACTTACCCAGATTTCTGTACCGTCAGGTGATTTGAAGAAAGAATTATGCCCAGTTCCATAATTTCCATTTGCTTGAGAGAACACCGGACCTGTTTTGTTCCACGAGGATGGTAGGAGTGGGTCTCCGCCGTTGTATTTGAGAAGTCCGAGGGCGTAGTTTGGCGTTCCGCAGAACGAGCCAGAGTACGAGAGCCAGATCTCGCCGTCGTGGTAGAGAGGCTGCTAACTGTCAAAATCCACTTCAAGCATCATCGGGACGAAAAATGCAGAAGCACTTACATGTGGCCCTTCATTTACCGGCATTCCGCTAACCTCCCAATCCTGATCAGGAGCCGAAATCACATTCCACCCCTTCACAGTCCACGCCTCTGTATCAAGCTCCGTGATAGCAAGAGACTGTAAACTATCCTGATCTCTGATACTTAGCACATGATAACGTCCCTTCCCTGGGATTTCCAAATACGTCCCGTCGATCGAGAAAGCAAAGTCTCGGTTTGGGCCACCCTGGCTACCAATTGGTGGGATCAGCTCAGCTTGATAGCTGTAAGAGCAATCAAATGGATTAGGTCCCGCGCAGCCACGAAGTACACGAGTGTGGCAGGAATCGCAGCAAGCTTCTTGAGAATTGCACGCGGAGTAGAACATGTACCATGTGTCATCGATCTGGTGAATTTCTGGCGCCCACATATTCGCGTTCTTGAGAGGGTCAGAGTCTGTCCATATTATTTTGGTTTCGCCATTTAGTAGACCGGAGAGGGTTGTTGAGCGGGTGATGGTTATGGAGTTGTAGGACGTGTAGGTGAGATGGTAGTGACCGTCGGCATACACCATGGACGGGTCAGGTCCCGGTGAGCGGATGGGATTCTGGAATGCCAGTGAGGGAGATATGAAGGCTCCTACGAGCGATAATAAAGGAAGTGTGAAATGCATTGCGAAACTTGAAGATCAAAGTCGTTTACGAGACTGTGGAAATGGGTATTGTCCAGCAGGTATCTTTGAGCTTTATATCCACGAAGGTAGGTAGGTACCTTCATTTCGATATCCATGCATGATACCGGCATGATGACATGATAAATTATGAGAGTCTCAAGCTAAGATCATGCCCAGAGAACCGGAAAAGTCATTCCTATCCCCTCCAATGACCAGGTCTCCAATTCTCACAAGGCCTCGGATCGCCATCTCATCTGATCGTTCGTTCTTTGATAGCATTTCCAAGACTTTACGGCCTCGGATCAACGACAGCAATAACTTAAAGCCACCTCTAAGCAACAAGTACCGATCCCCTATTTCCCCGGACCCCGCATCAAAAGCTCAAAGTCCCATCTGTCGCCGGTAGAGTCTCGGCAACAGCCGTATGCGCACCAATCGGTGCTTCTCGCCTAACAATTCAGGGGAGCAGATCTGCCAGTCAGATTACCGCACCAATCATGGATGATTCTGTTTGGGAGAAACTCAATAATGTTTTTACCAAATGGGTGCGGGGAAGTTCTCGTACGACATCTGCTGGTTTGCCGAATATCTGGCTTCCTCTTTCGCGGCTTGGCCCGTTGTCGGATGACTCGTCAATGGATGTGAAAAAATTGAAGTTGAAGTGTAGTGTTACTGACATGGCACGTCCAGTGAAGTATAAGACAAGCACGATCCTCCCAAGAAGAATAGTCAGGCTACACTGGTATTTGCAGGTGTTGTGATGACAGCAAATATGTTCGGACGAAAACTTTGGGTACCGCTGCTCGCAATCGCGACATTTACATCAACTGTAACATCTGCACCAACAGCAGATTCTAGCATTGAGGAACGAGCTGTCACATACACACCCGTTTCCTTTAAGACGATCTATGTCCCACCAAGAAATTACAACACACCCAAGACTCTCTACGGACGTACAGTCCAGCTCCCAGATGAAACGCTCCTGGCAACATGGTATGACAATCTCTCCTCCCAAAACCAACCTAGCACTAAACACCTCTCCCAGGGAGAACTACTCCCCCGAACCACCCCTCGTCTACTTCCCCATCCACCGCAGCCTCGACGCCGGCATTACCTGGAACCCCCTCTCCAACATAACCGACACAGTAAACAACTGGGGTCTCCGCTACCAACCCTTCCTCTACGTCCTCCCAACTGCAATCGGATCCCTCCCGGCGGGAACGCTCCTCGCCTCCGGCGTCTCGATCCCTACCGATCTTAGCCAGACCAAAATCGACATCTACTCCTCCCTCGACAGCGGCTTGACCTGGTCCTTCCTCTCGACCGTCATAACCGGCGGCCGCGCCATCCCCAACAACGGCGAAACACCAGTCTGGGAGCCCTTCCTCATGGTATACGAGAACCAACTTGTCGTCTACTACTCCTCGCAATTAGATCCCGCCCACGGGCAGAAACTCTGCCACCAGGTGTCATCCGATGGGCTGAATTGGGGTCCGGTGGTGAACGATGTCGCGTATGCGGAGTATAGTAAACGACCGGGCATGACGACCGTTGCGGCGCTGCCGAATGGGAAATTCATCCTTGCGTATGAGTATGGTGGGGGTGCTTCGCCTACTGGTGCTGGGTTCCCGATTTATTATCGTATTGCGAGTAATCCGTTGCTTTTTGATGAGGCGGATGAGTTTCTGCTTGGTGCGGGTGGGGTGTATCCGTCTTCGAGTCCGTATGTGGTTTGGACGCCTGCTGGGGGCGTGAATGGTACGCTTGTGTTAAGTGCGAATAGTCATAGTGATATTTTTGTCAATACGAAGTTGGGGGATGTGGGTGGGTGGAGGAGAGTAGCGACGCCGCAGAGTGGAGCTTATAGTAGGGAGGTGAGAGTGCTTGATGATCCGGAGTGGTTACATATTATGAGTGCGGGATACCTTGGTGGTGATAATTGGGTCACAAATAGTGTGTTCAAGGTGCCGGGTGTGTAGGTGTGTAAGTGGAAATTTTGGTCTCTTTGTTTGGTGAGAATCGGGGAAGCGAGCCCCTTTCTTTAGCGAGAGCTGTCTGCGAGCAGGAGGATGATGCAATTCGAACTTGTAATTCCATTACCTAACGCCTATAAATGCATAACCTAAGTCTCTTCCTGCTTTAGGAGTCGTCTAGCTTCCTTTTCCTTGTATTTTAGGTCCCATTATGAATTACTCCTCCCTCCATTTCCTGATCTGTGCCCCCTCTCACCATCTCACTTACTTCAGTCTTCAGTCTTCTTCCCGTCTCATCAATCAACCATTACTCCCTCTTTAGTCCAGGAGTAGCGGGTTCCCACACCCGATGTCGTACCACACCCGCGGAACCTCCGGAATAATGCTATCCAAGCTATCTGCCACGCTACCACCGAAGAGATCACATCTCGCGTCACCAAGTCCTTCCTCATAGTAGAACGAGTAGGAGAAGCATCCCTCGCTATCGGCCTATCATTGAATGTCAGCAAAGAAAACTTCCATGTCAAGAGAATAGGCAAAGCCCAGTACTTACCGCACAGAATTCATAACACCCCTCAAGCGTAACATCCACGCCCGCTCTCTCCTCCCAATACTCCGCCATCTTGTAGAGCCCAATTGGCAACCCGTGAACACCACAATGGAATGCAGTTGGGTCAGGGACACCTGTGGCTTCGCCTCCTGCCACTGTGGTGGTCTGCGAGGCTGTCGTGCTGGGGTGCAAGACTGCTGTTGTTGGAGCGACGAATATTGGGTCTGCGGAAACGAATATGGATGTTGGGAGGGCACTCTCGGTGAACGTTGAGGTTTCGGTCGCAGCCTCGGATGATGTTGCGGGTGCCGAGGAGGAGATCTCGTCGGTCGTGGTTGATAGTACTGTTGTTGGTACGAATGAATTCGCGGTGAAAGTCGTGAAGTTCATGGGTTGACTGGAGTTGAATGTTGATGTGATGTTGGGGTACGGCACGGAGGACTGAGATGTCGATGGAATGCTCGTGAGCCAGGTGTAGTTCGAGCCGCTGGTTGTGTAAGTAAAAGTTGTGGTTATGCTCTCTGTTATTGTCAGCGTGCTGGTAGATGCGGTGACGGAGCAACCGGGAGTCGAGGTTGAGAGGGCGGTGGAGGAATTGGTGTAGTAGGTCGAAGTTGTGTTGGGGTAGCTATAGGTATGTGTTGTATTTGGGTAGCCGTACGAAGAGATGGTCGATGAGCTGGCTGGGGTGGAACTTGTTACAGGTGCCTCTGTGGTATTGGGATAGCTGTATGAATAGACAGCTGTGGTGTTAGGATAGCTGTATGACGAGACGATCGATGAACTGGCTGGAAGAGAGCTTGTCTCTGTGGTGTTGGGATAGCTGTATGAGTAGATGACAGACGAGCTGGCTGGAAGAGAGCTTGTCTCTGTTGTGTTGGGGTCGCTGTATGAAGAGATGACAGACGAGCTGGCTGGGAGGGTGCTTGGTAGTGGCGCCTCCGTGGTGTTAGGGTAGCTGTATGCATAGCCAGCAGCTGATTTGGACGTAATGACAGACGAACTAGCTGAGGAACTGCTTGTCACAGAGGTCTCCGTCGTATTGGGGTAGCTGTATGCATAGCCAGCAGCTGAGGTGAGTGCTGTGCTGGAAATGATGGTGGAAGTGGAAGGAAGAGGCATGTCGGTGCCGTAGACATATCCCATCTTCGTAGGAGTTGCTTCGTCGATGGTGGTAGATATCGAGATCGAGGAAGTCATAGGGTCTTCAGAGGTGTAGACTTCGGTGACTGCCTCGCCATCTTCGGCATGGAAGCCCTGTCCAATGCCCCCAGTACTAGTTCCGTTTCCATCACCACGGTGTCTCCATCTCCACCAACGACCATGTCTGCCCTATGTTGATTCAGCAAAATTCAACTTGAAAAAGCAGAACAGATGGCACTTACAGGACTCTTCTTCTCCAGATCTTGAACAACTGGTTGGACAGCAACGACAGTAGAGGTAACCGCCGCAGCGGCGATGACGGTGAGGAGTTGCATGTTGAGTAGTGACAGACGGATGACAAAGTCAAATCGGTGTAATGCGCAAAAAAGGTGGAACCACTGGAATGAGTGTGAATGTCGGATGGACTGCTGCGAGGTGATTGACGAGAGAAGGATTCATGGTCCATCTTATATCGATTTTTGGAGCCCAGGAGTTAAAGTTATTGTGTTTGATGTCTCTCCCAAGCGAGGAGGCGAAGAAAGGGGTGGTTAGCCGAGGGAGCCTCAGACAAGTCCCTCCCTCACTCGCTGCCAAGCAAGGCAACTCCAAAGATTTCGCGTTGAAGAAGGAAGTCTCAGATCTTCCAATAGTTCATGAACAATGGACGTGTTGAAAAGGATCACTTGGTTCATTTGCTATGTACAAGTCTTGTGTGCGTGAAGTCAAATAATTTCCTGTAAAGGGACGATACCGCCCCCTTCCCTCCCTTTACCCCTTGAACTCCGAAATGCATCGAACGCCTGCCGAACAAACCTGGCAGGTGGGGTATCGTACTCAACCAATCAATCAATCATTGAGCAAGGAAACGTAATTCAACTGCGTCGAGGTAATTCTGGTTCTGGTATTCCTCCCAGAACAAATGTCTGTCTGCTTCTTGTGAGTGTGTGCAGCACATCGCTGGCACACTTCTCCCAGAGGAAGACGGCAGCGCCAGAAAATCCTCCCTAGGCCTCCACTGTTCTTTCAAAACAGGTTTCTTGTTTCTTTGATTGTTTCCAGCTTAGCCCTAGTCCTCCCATATGGTATCCAAATTCAGATCCCCTCGTCTCTCAGCACCACACACACTCCAACGCTTTCGCTTGTCACGTCCGAACGTGGAAACCAATGATCTTCCGCGAGAGCCAGGAGTATCACTTTTCGTCTTCGAGTCCTCTCCATCTGCCGCATCTGCAGCAGCCTTCAATTGTGCTATCCGCTCTGCCTCTAGAGCTGCCTCCTCTGCATCAGGGGAATCGGGTATGGTCTCCAAACTTGAAATACTGGGACTTCGAGAACGGGCAGAAGTGGGTGTAGATGGTACAGAGGATGAGGCAAATGATCCAGGGTAGCTCAATGTGCCAGAGTAGCTGGTTGTGCCTAAGAAGGAGTCGTTGAATCTGTAGGATGGGTAGGATGGGGATGAATTAACAGAAGACGGAGTTGAAGGTGCAGTACTAGCAGCATTCTGCTGAGCGAGGTATCGTAGAGGAGAAGAAGGACGTCGTGTTCGGAAGTTTGCAGAAGATGGCGTGCCCAAAATTGGTGAACTGCTTCTCCGCTCTGTAGCTCTCGGTGTATGATCCTCCGCCATATCCCCTGTTTCACTTATATCTCTCAGGGCTTCTCTGGATCCGCGATTTGGGAGGCCTGGAAATACATCGTCGACTGGTTTTCTGGGGGTTCGGATTCTGCTTGGAGAACCAAGAGGGCTTGCTGGACGGGCGTGGGGCGATGCCAGTAAGTGGCCTGCGGCATTAAAGCCGGGTAGTGATTGTGTTCGTGACATTGGAGGTGCAAGGGCACTTGTTGAAGACTTCGATCTCATGTGGCCGCGAGAAAAGGGTGAAGTATTTCGTGGTCGGTATGGCAGAGAGGGGGAAGAGGAGATCGGCGAGCGTGGTGAGGAAGGGGTTGGTTCTGTAGATCGACGAATCGTGGGGGGCTTCTTGTTCCTATTCTCCCACTCGGTCTTGTAGCTTTCATTTGTTTCCAGCGCCCGTAGAGTAGGAACCGGAGACGTCCTGAACTCCTCCATTCTCTCTGTCTCTGGTACTGGCTCCATGATGGCGGTGGTGTTCAGCTGTTCTCTTCAGCTGCAGGATGACGGGACGACAGCCTATTGTTTATTAAAGTTCTGAGATGACGGTGAAGGAAGAATGTAGGGCAATCCCGGATTGCTGAAGCCTCGTCGTGTGTTAAGGGTCCAAAACTATGCAACCCCTGATTGCGTTGTAGTGAATCCAGGATGGTCCCGGCGTCTACGCGTGGGGAGGCTATTCGGCATCCAGCGCGAAGTTTATTAGGTACCTAGGAAATGGTCGATGCTATGACGAGGAATGGCGATAGGTGGCAGAGCGAGAATCCATCTGCTCGGCTCGATGTCAATCTTGAGAGATACAGGTCGTGGTAGAGAGGTCGTAGGAAGTCGGAAGGTGTAGGAACTGGTCAGGAGGAAAGCTGAGGAGGACTGGTTTGGTCTGGCCACAGCAGCTGCAGCCTCGCTTGAATTCAGGCTGTCGGTTTAGGTATCCCGTGCTGCCCAGTGCCCATTGGGTCGCGGCTATTGAATTTTAGCAGTGAGGTTAGTAACTTAGTGACCCTGACCTGACCTGGGGAGCGGCGCAATACAGTGCAGCGTTACGGGGATTACAGGCATTGCAGGGCGCCGTTGGGTTGCTTTAGGCGTCTTCGAGCTGTCTCCTGAACCCTGAGCGGGGCCTTTAATTCTGCTTTCAGCATAGCCCAAGCCGGAGCCTAATCCTTGGGCCAGTGACAGCCAGTCAGCAGCAGTGGTGGACTGTGAACCCCTCGTTTCCCACCTCCGGAGTCTCAGTCACAACACCTGTGCGCTCAGCCAATGGAATAATTGAAAATACCTCGTCCAGCTCTCGTGCAATTGGCCATGTTTGTGATTTGTGTCAATGGTCACCATCGATCACGTCCATCTCTGGCTCCCTCTCCTTTCCGTTTCATGCACCTTGTTCAGGGCTTTGTTTGTCTCAATCTCTGTGCTGGCAAATGGCTGGTGTAACGTTTATGCGTCTCCAGAATATGCTCAGTATCACTTCATGCTATGTTTCAATCCTTATGCACGGCGGATCCCTTTCGAAATTGCTCCGTTTGAGGCGGTAAGAGTGGCAATGTCGGTAGCATGTCAAGCGATAGTTCTCGGGACCGATAATGAATCATTCAAATCTCAAGACTATCCGAGGGGCCATCTGACTATCACTTGGGGAGATGAGAAAAGAGTGAAGGGACAAAAGGACGCAAATGGAAGCATCTGGGTCATGTGATATCAACTCACGTGCAACATTTCAACTACTGCTCTGTTCAGCTAGTCCACTTAGATTCAGGACCTGAGCATATCATGGATTGTTCGACAGATTGATTTCTATATCTGGACTTGCAAAATTGCCACGCAGCCACTGGACATCAAGCCTTTGCTGACGAGGTAGCTAACCCTTGAAGTCAACAAAGGGGAAGCGAGCACAACCAAATCACGCCAGGTACCGTACCACCACCCAATTTCCCTGAAAGCAACGCAAACAAACGTGACGGTATCGCCAACACAAGCATTCTGTTGCACATCGCAATATGCAGCTCGCCGGCGATGATGCAGCCTGCCGCAGATCGTTGCGAATGTCTCAGTGCGATGCAAACACAGACTCCTTCCCAGTGGCTCGCGTAAGTAGAGTTTGAGCCCCTGGAGAGAGATCGCATGTCCCGAAAACAAGGGACGAATTGTGATGTGCAACAAAGTATTCTTAGAGGATGAGTGTTATTGACTTTGTAGTGGGTAGTTCAGAGAGAATCATCAAAATCGATCAATGTCAAGATGCTCAGCCAAGAAGCGGAATACACACCACGTAAAGGCTCGGAGGCTTCTCAGTGAAGATGACGAACCGAATTTGGACATATGAAAGAGGTCGCTATATTCCACCTGAAGTTGTAAATATCTGAGAAATTATATCCACACAATACTTCTCATCTTCATCCAACAAATTATAGCATGTTTTCAAATCATCATGGCTCCCCATCTCGGGCTTCGGTCCTCGGGTATTACTGACAGCCCAGGGTCCCCATGAGCAGCGTCTCGACGCCACTTTGAACACGGGAAACTGTCTCGTGCTTTTCATAACCTTACAATAAACAGTGGGGTGATGAGAAAGGTACCCTATCACCCGATTATAAAAATACTGCAGACGTGGACGGATGCCAAGACATGACGGATGACATTTGTAGAATCTCGCAAGAGATCCCGCACTCGAGCAAGAATGATGATTTGGACAGCACATGGGAAGATACATGTTTCTACCTCCTCCTCCTGATCTTCAATGACGAGTTTAAAGTCTCGAAGCAGTGGTCGAAGCGCTCCAATCGACTTTGCAGCCAAACTTGCTACCAATCAACACAGTCCCAACGCTCTGGAACCAACAACAACGATCCAAACCACCACCCAAGCGGAGGGTGGGAAGCGGGAAATTATTCGACCCCAAGTACCATAGTCTGTGGCACAAACGCAAACTTCTGGAGAAGGGCCGTCTTAGAGACCGAACTTATAGAGGTGGGATAAAAGAATTGGGGACTCCATGAGTCGTCTATCAGAACTCGTATTTCTCGTACACCAGTTCACCAGTACTGATTTTGCGGTCTGTAGAGACCGCGAGAGCCTTATTTACTGCAGCAAGTGGATTCAGCTATTATGTAAATGCTTCGTCTGTATATGAGAAGAAATACATAGCATTACTTAAGTTCTTGAAAGATTATATTGTCTTAAAACGTGCTGTTTTCGAGCAAGGACATAGTCTTGGCCATTCTCACAAGGGCTGCATGATACAGCTAGTTTCCAGAACACAATCCTTAACCTAGATTTACACATAATACTAATGACTCGTGAAATACTGTCATCGACGTCTTGACTGAGGTAGAATTCTCCGCGTCAAAAGGTGGACGGCGCGTGGCGGCGGGGAAGTCGAGGCTGGGGTGAACCAGCGGGCCGAATATTCTGCAGCCTCCTCGTCGTCTCCGCTCTGCAGTCAATCTCCGGGGAGAGGAGTACTCCACAAGCGGATTTACCCCGGGGAAAAAATGGTTCACTGCTCTGAGTTTAATGCAAGGTACTAGAGTGGTAAGTGAGAGCGTGAGAGGTACTTAGACCATATAGTAGAATCTGTCACTGCCATCCAGTTTTTTTGGGAAATACGAGTCATATATACACCATGGTACATGATATGACTTCAGCATACAATGATATTAACCCCAGAGAATGTTCTCCGGTGATCTGCTCAGGCTGTAGAAATACTCACCCAACTGCTTCAATCGAGACCAGATGAACCGCTTCTGGTAAACGCAGCGAAGCCACATTGTCACAACACCTCCACATTACATTCTAGCACTCCTATCCTTCCCCATGGGAAAATCGCGGGGTCTTTCAGAAGGTCCGATAAGCATCAATTATTCCGCTTAGGAACCCCGATTCCATTGTTGACATGCCTCCGTACCCGTCGTATCGAGAACCGTATCTCGGCTTCCCCCACATTTCGTGCATGTCAATACGGCTCTCTAACCGAACCAATCACAACCAACAAATTCAACACCCTTCCCCGCTACCGTGGCCCTGGGATTTCCCCATCGCGGAGCTTAGTGTGGAGTATCGTTCATCTGGACGGCCCTTCTCTATGCTAGTTTCTCGTCCGAACTTCATCTCGGCCTGGGCTTCGGTCTGCCTAAGGCGAGAATGGCGAGATGAAGAATATATAAAGTGCTGAGATGCTCGTTCTGGACGAGGCAACCAGCAAGCAGCTTCGAGCTCTCTTTCGACAACCGGTCTCCGATACCAAACGCCAAATCTTAATTCGTAATGTATATCAAGTCGGGTCTTCTTCAGGCGTTCCTCCTTGGAGGAGTCGCTGCTAGCCGAGTCCCTGATCTAAGCGAAAGAACTGTTGATTCCTCTGGTAAGTGTTCATTGAACGGGTTTTTGGGTCCATTCTGACGCCTCTTCACTATAGCTCGTGCGTGGGCGGCTGCTACGGAGAAGGCCAATCGGTTCATTGCTCAGTTGAACTTGACTGAGAAAGCTGCGATGGTCACGGGGAGTTCGTCTGCAGGAAGATGCATCGGCAACAGTGAGTAAACTCCAGACCGATATTTCCTTTCGGGTGCGCGAGCTTCTTTCCTCGAATGATGAGACACGAACGTATTCCAAATTCCAGCCTCTATATACTTGTAAGACAAGACTAAATTCGTATTCCTCGATAGTTGCTGCGATCCCTCGCCTTGGGTTCACGGGTCTCTGCACGCAGGATGGCCCTACCGCGCTCAACAGAGCGGACCTTGTCAGCGTCTTCCCGGCCGGTCTGACAGCCGCCGCAAGTTGGGATGAGGATTTGATTTATGCTCGCGCAAATGCATTGGCATCGGAGTTCCGTGAGAAGGGAGTTCAGATCCTGTTAGGGTGAGTGCTGTGCCTCTGCTCTTGCTTTCAAGTCCTAACAAGAACACAGTCCATCTGCGGGTCCCATGGGTCGACATACCATGGGTGGTCGAAACTGGGAGGGCTTCTCCCCAGACCCATATCTTACAGGGCGTTCGATGGATGCCACCGTCCGTGGTATCCAAGACACTGGTGTTCAAGCCGTCTCCAAGCACTTCATCGGCAACGAACAAGAGACGCAGAGGACGAGAACCGTCTCCGAGGATGGTAGCGTTGTTGAGGGCATTTCAGCCAATATCGATGACCGCACTCTTCATGAGTTATATCTCTGGCCCTTCGCTGATGCGGTCAAAGCCGGCACTGCTTCTCTCATGTGCAGTTACAACCGCGTCAATCAGACATACTCGTGTGAGAACGACCATCTTCTCAACACTGTCTTGAAAGGCCAACTTGGTTTCAAAGGCTATGTCATGTCGGATTTTTTCGCCGTCCATTCTGGAGTTAAGGCCGCCACAGGTGGTTTGGACATGAACATGCCAGGTGGCATTGATCTCGCTAGCATCTATGCGGGATCGACCTCGTTCTTTGGTGGCAACCTGACCAGTGCGGTCAACAACGGATCTTTACCAATCGCTCGTCTGGATGACATGATCCGCCGGGTCATGACACCATACTATGCCTTGAAGCAGGATCAGGGCTTCCCAACTCAGGATCCATCGAGTGGTCCTGTGTTGGCCAGGTATTTTGCACAACAGATTCCCATCTCTGCAGAAATTCCAGCTAGAGATGTCCGACACAATCACGCCGATGTCATTAGAAAGCTTGGCGCCGCCGGGACCGTTCTGTTGAAAAACACCAACTCGACCTTACCACTGGTATCCCCCAAGACCATCGGCGTATTTGGAAATGATGCTGCTGATCTTTCCGCTGGTCTAGACAACGCTTTGAAGGACGATCGAACTGGCACACCACTCGGTACGCTTGACATTGGTGGTGGATCAGGATCTGGAAAGCACACCACCATCATTTCGCCTTTGGATGCGATCAAGGCTCGTGCTCAGAAGATTGGAGCGAGAGTCTCATATATCCTCGACAACACCGTTCTCGCAGCAAATGATCTCCACAGTATCTACCCTACTCCAGAGGTATGCATCGTATTCTTGAAGACATACGCGTCTGAGGGATACGACAGAACAACATTGGAGGCTGATTGGAACTCAACTTTGGTCGTGAACAATGTTGCTGCACGATGCCCAAACACTGTCGTAGTCACTCACTCCGCAGGCATCAACATCATGCCATGGGCTTCCAATCCCAATGTCACAGCCATCATAGCTGCCCATCTTCCTGGAGAACAGACCGGCAACTCCATCGTCGATATTCTCTGGGGTGACGTCAACCCATCTGGAAAGCTCCCGTACACCATTCCAGTCAACGAAACTGATTGCAACATCCCCATCGTGAACCTTACAAGCATTTCTTCTCCCACGGAGTGGCAAGCCAACTTCACCGAGGGACAGCTCATCGACTACCGAGCATTCGATGCCAAGAACGTCACTCCACTTTACGAATTCGGATTTGGTCTGAGCTACACAACTTTTGATCTTGGTAGTTCTATCTCAACCAAGGCTCTCGTCAAGAATCCCTCTGCTGCTCCCAATCCGAAGACTGCAGTTGTCATTGGTGGACATCCAGATCTGTGGCTTGATTTGGTCAAGGCCACCATCCAAGTTTCCAACTCTGGAAAGGTCGCCGGTGCAACAGTCGTCCAGCTTTACATGTCCCTACCAGCAGACGCGCCAGCCGGCTCTCCAGTCCGCACTCTACGAGGTTTCAAAAAGATTTATCTCAAGCCAGGGCACAAGAGTAATGTTGACTTCTACTTGAAGAGAAGAGACCTCAGCTATTGGGATGTCGCTTCACAGCAGTGGGTGTTGCCGACGGGAGAGATCTCGCTTCAGGTCGGATTCAGTTCTCGAGATCTGAGAATCAAGACCACTGTTCGCGTCTTGTGAGTGCTCTATGACCGGATGAAGTTGGGAAGACGAAATTAAAAGGCGGCATAATATTGAAAACGTTGAGATGTGTGTGTATGGTTGCGCCAAAACGTAATTATGCCTATAGATGTTAATGTACATTGTACTTCAGAGAAACGCTGGCCCAACTCATATGTTTTCTTACTGTTGTGTATGCTGTCTACCAGAATACCTTGAAGAAGGGGAGAGACTCATATCCATGCCTGATCCGCTTCCTCGTGCCACGGTCTCCCTAAGACCTAGCTCCTAGAGGTTGGCTTCGGAAATTGTATAAGAAGGTAAAACAGATGAGCAGACATAGTCTCAAACAGCTAGCATGTACCAATTACGTACGAGACCACTGTCGGAACAACCGTGGGCTTGAACAAATCATGCCATCGACATACTTGTTGGGTTGCGGCAGATCTCGAGTGACTCGACATATCAACTATCTCGATACCCAGATTGACATAGGACAAACGGATAGAAGGTTCCGTAGCGTGCCCCCCATCACCTGATAAGACAGTTCACGGCGAGTCTGACCAAGATGCTTTCCGTCCCGGATTGTGCCTGGGCTGACGCTCAACTGTTTGTAATATCCTCCGAGAGCGGTATGCGTAAACATAAAAGGGTCACGGGCGTTTGCTTGGCTTCTGACTGCTGACACTCATTGGGAAGCAGAGGTAGAGGATGAGCCAATTGCTGTATTCTCGTCGCGGTGGCCATACTTGAGGACTAATGTCTCATTGCGTAAGTGAGCTCGATAGTCGGAGCTCCACTTGAGATCAAGCCATTGAAAATTCAGGGAGAACACTTGGTAAAAGAGGCCAGCGATTCCAAGCGAATGCAGATAATCTCCTAGAGATAGATATTCAGGGGAAGACAGTCTAATTAAAAGACGAATCTCATCTACGGGCCGGTATCTGAGATTATGATGAGCAGCGTTTCTGGACGTGCCCATTCCCAAGTTCGTGATTTGGAGCGCTCCGTACTAACAACAGCATCCTTCCCAAATTGTGAGCGAATTTGCTGATAAGTAAGTCAAAGCAGACCTCTTGAACATATTTAAGGTGCGGATTCAAAGAAGTCAACATTTCTGGGGACGAGTCCGGATTAGAACGAGGCTTAAAATAGCACGTTTAGATGCCGTCCGGGTTGGAGAGTCAGCAAGCACACCTTTCCTATTCGAGCATAGACCAGGGTTTGTGAGGCTGGCAAGTGGCTTTTGGATGTTTCCGCTCCTTTTTTGTGCCATCACCACAACTCACAATTCGATCTTCCCAACGGCGCAGTCCCTTGACCCCCCTTGCACAGGGGACGACTGCTTGACCACCACATTCCTTTGAGGAGATCCTGCGCGACTCGAATCTGCCACGAAAGCGAACTTGCACATGCGATTTATAGGGGAGCAAACCATCAATTGAGGACACCAGCAGCACAGTGCAGCCATGGGGCCAACGCGGTCGTTACGGAGGAGTCCGGTCACCGTGGTTATTGGTGTGGTGCTGTTAATATTCATCTTCTTCTTTCTGCTGTCGCCTTCGAGTTCAGATTCTGCTTCAGCACAAGTCCGAAAAGCCAGCGCGGCATCAAACCCTCTGTCACCCCCTACATCACCCTTTCGAAAGCAGAATGAGAAGGCAAATGGCAAGCGGATACCGCCTCCAGTGGTGCATTACCATATGAACAACGTCACCAGTTCCAGCGATCCCGTAGCAAACAAGGAGACGATTCTGATCCTCACTCCCCTGGCGAAGTTCTACCAAGAGTACTGGGACAACCTTCTGCGACTTGATTACCCTCACGAGCTGATTACATTGGCCTTCATTATCCCCAAGAATCGAGACGGAAATGCCGCGACTGCAGCATTGCAAGAACAGATCGCCAAAACGCAAAAGTCAAGTCCAATTACCCAGCGCTTCGCCAGCATCATCATCGAGAGACAAGACTTCGATCCCCCGCTTCAATCGCAATCCGAAACCGAGAGACATAAGATGGAGAATCAAAAGGCTAGACGAGCAGCCATGTCTCGAGCAAGGAATTCATTGCTCTTCACTACACTTGGTCCGTCAACCTCATGGGTTCTATGGCTCGATGCCGACATTATCGAGACACCGCCCACCCTGATTCAGGATCTTGCCGCGCACGACAAGCCGATTATTGTGCCCAATTGCTTCCAAAAGTTCATCGATCCCAAGAGCAAAAAAGCTGCTGAGCGCCCCTACGATTTCAACAGCTGGCAGGATAGCGAGACGGCACGAAAGCTGGGCGAAAAGATGGGGAACGATGATATTCTGCTGGAGGGATATGCATCAATGGCTACATACAGGACTTTGATGGCATACTTGGCTACGGACGGAGGCGATCCCAAGCAGGAAATTGCTCTAGACGGTGTTGGAGGTACAGCTTTGTTGGTCAAGGCGGAGGTTCATCGGGACGGGGCTATGTTCCCTCCTTTCCCATTCTACCACCTGATTGAGACGGAGGGATTCGCGAAGATGGCGAAGAGATTAGGATGGAGTGCTACTGGGTTACCGAATTACAAGGTATATTTGGCTCAGCAGAGTACTTCTGTTTTGGCTCAGCACTAATGAAATCTCGCAGGTGTACCACTACAACGAGTGAGACGTCGGGCACAGTCCACTCATACCTTCACGATAGATTCTGAGCTCGCACATCAAAGATACGATATGCAGCCAACGAGAACCGAGGGTAGAAGATGCATGATCGCCTGAACCTCAAGCCGTTCTGTATAAGCAGAGCGAGCAAGGGAGGCTGAGGTGGGCAAATGAGATGAGAACCAGCGATCTTGTTTGTGTAAATGGCGTTATTGTGGCATAGCATCTTGTACTTTTTTTTTTGATCAGCCTGCGATTTGGGCTGAACTGGGACTGGGCCGTCAAAATAGTCGAGACAGGCTTGTATGTATACCATAGAGACAAGCTTTTGTCAATTCTTCAGGGTTGTTCTTTATATAATGACATAACTATGCTGCGCACTCTTTGTTCAAGTGCTATCCTACTATATGCTGTCCTGTATCTGCTTGACTTGCTACCCACATTTGGACCCTCCTTCCTCTTGCAATGACTTGTAGACTTAGTTGGCATGATTTCAACGCTGCGCTCCGAGACAAATATTTGTTCGCTTTCAGCTTTTCTTGCATCCAATTGCTGAGTCATGTAGTCTTTTCTAGTCCTTCTGATATAACGACAATCTAGTCTTCCTCAGCAGAGATATCTCGCTCGCTAACCCACACGATTTAATACAGCGTACTGCCATCCATGCTTTTCACTAAAATTCGCCAAACTCCATCCCATGTTCGTCAGTACTTTCGCACTTCACATCGCCAGAATATCTTTCCAGCTTTCATCCCTAGCCAATTCAATACTTCCATCCTTTAATTTCCTTCATATCAACTTCCCCTCCCAACCTCTCCCATCAAGACCAAACCCCTCCACCTCCCTTCTAGTCCGAATTCGTCTCACCTCCTCTCCCTCTCACCAC